>CM074196.1:991793-1179293 GCA_037179385.1 Holothuria scabra | reverse complement strand
CCCTCGATCTCCTGTCAAACAATGGAATCCAGATTTTAGCAATTCGTCCAGTTCGTTCGCATAAACACTGTACAAACCAAATATATAAACCGCTTCATTTCCATTACATGTTATTGTGAATTTAAGTATTTTTCGTATTTTGGCGAAAAGCATTGTCACTCTGAATCACACAGGTAGTTTCATTCCCCTCATGTGAGAGAATACCGACTGCATGGTCAAGTATTCTAATCTCATGTGAGAGCAAACAATTTCTAACATATTCGCACAAATATTTTCTGCAATCATTGCATTGCGAAAATAGCTTAAGTAATGGCAATAACAGACCAGTGGCGAACCCCCCCCCCCCCAGATTTTTTGCGTCCTGATAAAGAAATTGAAAAAAATAAAATGTTTGAACGGAAATAGACTTTGAAGTATTTCCTTCAAAAACAGTGAATAAATAAAATGGGTACACTGTAAAAAGTGTCTGTACCTTTACAGAACATAAAATAAAGAAAAACAAAAGAATACATAAAAAGTGTTGTCAACTCATTGACAGCAATTTTTATGTATTCTTTATTTTTAATGATTCCATTAATTTGGGTACCAATGGTGAATATGGACATTAAATGGGTGCCATTATTTTAGTCTGACTGATCTAGTCATCTTAGTGTTGTGATTCTATTAATGTTATCAATATGGATGGATCTGTCACAAAAAATATTTAAAATGTTCCTATGCGATGGAATTATGAGTAGAAAATGGCCCAAATTTAGCACATTTCAGGGCAAAAGTGCGACATTTAAACCTGCCGTTTCAAAAAATGTTTTTTCTTTGTTTCTAGGTTTAATTCAGTAATATATTTCAGAAATAACATTGACAATGTATCCATTTTCACTATAAAACCACTTTTTTGCACAAAAATTTAACATTATCCCTGCCTGAGGGGCCCAGCAAAATTTTGTTTCCCGCGTAGTATTCAATGTCCCCATTTACACGTGAAACATTGGCACTATACTTGAGGGAATATTGTCCATACAGATAGTTATATTCTGTCAGCTCTGGTGGATTATTGAAGCTTGTGCATGGTTTGATATGCCAAAATCTTTGAAGGGAGAAATTCACACAAACATGGGAAATATGGCATTTGCAAATTTTGAGAGACATTATTCATGTCCGGTGGAAAATTTATGTTGCGAAACTTTGTATGGAAGAAAAAGGTATACCCTAAACCTGTGTTTTTAACCATTTGGGGTAAGAATATATTCCTCCATATGACTTTTAGTATGCAGTGTATGCCAACTTACCAGCTCCTTCAAATTTCAAAATACTGCACAAACTCTATTTTCTTGTCCCACGTCCTAATTTACACGGGGAACAGGTATGAGGACCCATAATAACACCGAAAAAATTAATATGATGGTTGTAACTGGGAAATTATTAAAGTTTTCAGCTTCAAATTGTCCAACATTCTAAAGGAGGTATCTAAATATTGTGTAAAATATCCAAAAGTGCTTTTAATGCAATTTATGCATTATTCATGTCCCCGAATAACAATCCGAACGATGTAAAAACTCAAAAACCCATGAAAATGACTCAGACAACACCATTTTCAATCAATATATTAAGTACCCCAAAACATAGATGCTTTCACACTACAACTTAAAATTCCTAAATTTGGCTCTAAAATTTCCACGTCACAAGTTGGTACCCTTATTTATGGAATCACCCATTTCTTTTTGTTTTTCTTCTGTAGTTGTACAAAAATTCTTTAACATTACAGACATTTTGTACAGTGTAGCCTTTAAAAAGAAGATGCATGAATGTGTGTAAAACACATTTTGTGCGCACGTATAAAATCAAGTCATAACTTCAAAATGCCTACTTTCACTAAATTAGATACCGTATGTAATCTGCACTGTCGTTTATATCATTTCACTTCGAAAATGAAATGAGAGTCTCGACGACAAACTTCAATGTGACTTTGTTAGGTAAAGACTTGGTTGATTTACTGAAAATAAGGCAATCATACACTGGAAACCATTCTTACACCACCATTCCCATACTATATCATACAAGAGTAAGGTACTGCCTTCGCATAATTCTTCCCTTCTATCCCTAACAAGTAGGCTGATATCGTGCCTCACTCCTGCCCATGACAAGTGTCACTGTAAAACGATTTTTCGACAAGTCCTCTTTTTATTAGTTGGCACTGGCGTCCGGGTGGATTTGTAAAGTGTCCACAAGGTACAGTTTTAATGTGTTGCCCCCATGATCCATACTTCTGCTTTGCGGTTCAAATATTTTGAGAGATTTATTCGTAGTATTTTAATCTTGACTACTTAATGTACCGATGACTGAACAAATACTGCACTATTTTGCATGTAGACACCACTGAAAACCGGAAATTATTGTTTTTTGGTAGTATGTATGCCACTTGTAAATTTCTACAAAAACTATATTTTTCATGCTCCCCAAAAAGGAAAATCCTAAACCTTGGGTCTATAATCAGTTCAAAGCTTTGCCAAACATAGCACTATTTTGCATCTAGGAAATCCAACGCAAAGAAAGCTTCTCAGAGGCGAACTCAACGGCTTTTGGTTTTCCTGTCAAAGGGTAGGGTACTGCCTTAGGTAAGCTGAAATCCATTCAAATATTGCCGCATTTGCGATCTAACCCCTCCTGAAGTTTACAATTCTTCCCGACTGAAAGGGAGATACCGGTTAGTCTCATCCCCCCCCCCCCCCTCCCCCGATCCAGATCAGAAGTGACCAGTTTGGGGTACCGAAAAAGTGTATGTATTACCATTTTTCATAGATTGATTTTTTATTCTCATTATTTGAGAAGTGGCAGGCATGTCATTCTAATTTCAAGGCTGGGTACATCCAGCCTTAATCACGTCGGAAGTGCCGTTTCTGGCCATCTGGAGGGTTTTTAAAGCCCCAAATTTTCTATTACGCTCCGCGCCAACTAATGGTGGCGCTCCGCTTAGATAGTCTTGCCGTGCCCGACCGTCGTCGGAGGTACCAGGCTCCACACTTGTTACCTAGGCACCCCTAAAAATTCCATCCTGGCTACGCCACTGTAACAGACGTTACTCCTATTAGTTCGTGTCTCAGTCTCGCAAGATTTTTTCCTCTGATGTGTCAACATATATACACGTATCCATTGCTCACTGTTGTTTATTCAAATTCAATATTATCTAGACACTGTTATATTAACGTGCGGTAAGTAGTCCATTGAAAGTATCGTCGAATAATCAGGGAGTTCTTAATGTGAAAATAAATCCATCTCAAGTTTCTAAACATCAAATGCCGACAAACATTGAATACTCTGACTCAGTTAGAAAAGCATCAACCAAACACTGTTTTAGTACACAAGTTGTTAATATCGAGTAACAACAGCCATTGTATTAGGCTCAGGTCAAAGGTCATCTGCGTTCACCAGAAGATAAATACTCTGAACCTCCAAACAAATTGTTATATGAAAGTATGTAATTTTGGTAAAAAATAAGTGCGTAACACCCTTGCCACTGCAATATCAGCATGCTGTAGGTAGTCCATATAACATTTTGTGCAAAATCCAGAAAGCTCTACGTCGTGTCATCGAAAGAGATTATTGCCGTTAATGCGCACTCGGATTCGCACACGAAATACATATCACATTTCATTTGACGTACGTGAAAATGAAGCAAACTCACATACAAAAGGTAGGTGAGCGCTCCACTTTAGTGTCCGAAACTGTAGTATGTGTTCTCTTAACTCCATCTAACCTAACCTTTTACGCGTGAAAAAGAAACAATTTACACAAGAAAATACAGCCAGTATGCGTAATCTGATTACTTTTGCGCTCATGACATGAATGTACGCACAGAGGTAAAACACGTTTGTTGATGGACCACATTTACGCAAACAGCACTTTCGTAATGCGTTATTTGTTGTAAAAAATGATCAAATATAAAGGCCTGCAGGAGCCTAGAGCCTAGAGGTCCTTCTGATGTATATAGCTACTTACATATATTACCCACGTGTGGGACTTTTTAACCATGGGGTGGGGATGGGATTTTGCTTCAGTTTGAAAAAAATATACCCTGTATTTGTATGTAGCTATAACCTCAATACTTTAAGCCGGATGGCACACACACACGCTACAATGTATCTTCCCTTCCCTTCTTATGTGCAATATCCCAAAAATATTCCTTTAAAAACCAAAACATTCAAAAATTGACCGAAGTGGACGCATACCATCCATGCCCCATTACATTTACCTATTTAAGTACGATAAAGCATTTATTGCACACTCGGGCGCAATTGGCTGCAACTCCATTGGCAAAACATGAAACTGAATTAAAAGCCTTGATTCCTGTCGTACACAGCTGTATATATTCAACCCGCTCTGCATAACACTGAATTAACAATATAACATATCCGTTCATCTTACTTAGTCTTGCGGAAAAAATGCTGAAATTTAATCTAAGTAGACTTTGAGCTGCCAGACGCAATTTTAAATGCTTAGCTATTTCACTATGCATTATAGCATTTATGTAAGGTATTACCCATTCCTAATCCCCATGTTTCTAATTCCGGTATAGTAGAGCCACTCTGTCAAGGCCATATGTCCGGTAAAGGAGCTGCATCCCAACTCCCTTGTCCAGCACAGAGTGTGGCAGCTCTACGATGCAGTTAGATTACAATTTAAAACAGAAACAGGTTCTATCTTTCTTTCTTTTTTCCTGTTATATGTGTCTCAATTGTAATTACCACTTGTGTTAAGTAGACTTTGATGGATGATGATATTAATTGGTAACTCATGATTTGCATGGGTTGCATGAACTGCTGCTATTGTTTTAAAACTTCAAAATGCAAAGTTTTACTCCAATACATCTCTCAATAGAGATAAGTCTAGGTAACAAACGTCAAGGTGAAAATTCAATATGATACTGTTGTCAAGTTTAGCTTGTACTGTTAAAGGAAAAAAAATGTCCGACAATTTGCAGTATTTAAGCCAGTGAAACCACCAGTTCTAATCCCGTACAAACCCTGATTTATCCATTCCAATACCCTTGCAAGAATACCACATGTACAATTGCAGTTGCTGTCTATTACATTTATACATGCACAGTACAATAAGTAGAATGAAAAACTGCTCAAACATTTAACGACCACAGAATGTATCCAGTCACTGGTTGTAAAAGAATGTTACTTTTCTAATTTGATGTGTTTGCACAAGTGGTTGTCATTGTTAGCCCTGGGTGCGAGTTGTCTATTTGTTTCAACGTGCCTGTTTCGATGTACGTTTAAAAAGAAAAAATACAAGCCGTCAGGATCGAGAACTGTAGCTGTTTAAGAATGCATATAAACCGCCAGGAGAATCAAACATTTGGTACTTGCAGAGTGTGTAAATAGAAACCAAAATTTCCCATGCAAATAAAAGTGATCAAACAGTGGAGCAATGTGTATCAAGTGGAAAAGTAAATAAGTAAAATGCTCCCGATATGCCTCTCAATCCATTAAATTTTTGTATGAAGCATGTAGTATGTTCTTGCTGTGAACTTCACCCAACATGTAAGATATGAACAAATTTCCTCCTGAAAAGTAGTATATTTCCAGTGTTGTAACGACTCCACTCAAAGACGTGACTCGAGTCTGACTCGAGTCAGAATTTTAAAGACTCGACTCTGACTTGATCAACATACTGATTTGATTCGACTTGACTCGAGTAATCACTTGCCCAAAACTCGACCTGACTCGAGACACTATTCAACAAATTTCCAAAAGACTCGATTAGAATAAAGTCTAACGTTATGTCTACAATGACTCGAATTAACTTGAGTTACCTTTAATGTGAATCAAGTCATACCTTAACAGTTTAAAACAGAACAGAACCTTAAACTTGTTTTTCACCACCAGTTCGAAGCAACGGCTTCCATAAAAGAGTTCCATATCTGTATAGAACATAATACGCATTACATGCCAAATCGCTTACATGTAATGTCATGGATAGTCTGCCAACAGGATACATTGTCGTGGTTGGCGAGTAGTTTGCTTCCGAATATCGCCTATAAAATGTGCACACAAGACCAATGTTACTTATCCCACGACTGGCCGGTTGTGTCAGCTCCACAATCCCTACTGGGAAATTTCCTCCATTCATACGGTTAACCCCCTGTAGGTTGAAAGTGTAGAATATGCCCATGGTATTTCCTGTCCGTCGCAAAAGGCGACCCACTTAAAATGGATGGACTAAGAACGTTTTACCAAGATGACACTTTATTTCACATTCTTCTTGGTGTATCCTTTCATCTCATCTAGCTATCGGACTAAGTAACTAATCCAAACATCCAAGTTATTTTGAAATGTACTGAATTTTCATGGCTGTTGTAGAGAAGGGTATACGTACAACAGTAAGGGAAGGCTGAATGTAGTGTTCACAGGTAGAGCAAAAAATTCTCCATTGGGACAAAATAAACTGTTCAGTAAGGCAGGCAGCAGGCAATACAGGTTACTGTTTCCAAAAATTTCAATGAGATGGATTGGCCCCATCAATAACTGTATGTAAGCTAAGTTGCTACAGATTATTTAGGGAGAAAATAAGCTCAAGATTGCAATGATTGACACTTTCCATAATTAATCGATTAATTAAATCTTCGATACTTGAATTTACTCAGTTTTTCACGTAATCTATGCCTCTATTCTCGTTCGTGTTACGTTAATCAGGCACACTTTGGACGTTTCAGTGCATATTTCTCCAAATTTTTTTCAATAAGTGTCCCTGTACCATATAAAATCGTATTTGTCCAGACTCAACTCGCCCAATTAAACTAGCGATTTCATCAACGAAAACAGACCGATCCCACATGTGAAGGGCCAAGGACTTCGATGTGTACTTGACTGCAAGTACAATCTTTTTAGTTTTTCTTATAGATTTGCAATGTTTGATAGGAAGGAGCCTATTGCCTAATGTAAGTCAAAGTCATTTGAAGTCTCAGGAGCTAAGAATGGGAAAAAAAACTTCGTACATACCATGCACACACAAAATATCAAGTCGTAATTATGCACAATTTTCATATTAGCTTTGCAAGTTTGTCCTGTTGATAGGGAGAAGCCTTTTGTTTTTGGTGAAGGCCAAAGTTCACTTATTTCACCAAAAGTACAATTCTAAAAACCTTTTTAAACACAATGAGAGGAAGAATCCCCAAACTCCCTGGTTTGGGGATCTTCGAGCCCCGACACGTACCTACTATTACACTTGTAATCGCACCTACTCTCGACTAAACCCTGAAAAGCAAATCGCACAGTGCAGGAGGCCGCCCTAACAGGTTGGTGTACTACTCTTTTCCTCAACTACTTGGCAATAACCTGTTTTTGGTGGAGATCAGCAAGGTCACGAGAGTTCAAGTGCCAGGTCACCAAATTTAGGTCAAAGGTTATTCGAGATTACCAGGGGTAAAAAAACGTTTACGAAGATGAGTAGGGAAGTAGGAAGAATTTCATGTTTAATAGGTGGATGCAGTGTAGTTACGAAAACAACCTTAATTAGTCTGGGGGAAAGTCGGAGTCATCTCGGATCACCAGCCATCACACAGCAGAAATTACCAAGACTTTCTAAGATTATTTTCTGAGGTCCCCAGAGGTCTGGAAACAAAATTCCTCCTGCAAATTTCCTTTCTACAAGAATCACCATGACTATTTGACTTTCTGGTACAAATGCACAGGTCCTGCAAAGCAAAGAAGAGACTTGTCATGGGCGTTGTACCTGACCACTCCCTGGTTACATACATGCATAAACGTGCACACGTCTAACTAACACACACCTGAATATTTGCATCGAAGGACGATCCACAATGCGGAGTTTCCATCATGACTCATCAAATTTTCTGCACCAGTCAGAGCTAATCCGCAGATCTGGTTGGGTGTTTTACTTCCCAGCTATTTACAGTACTGCCGCACGCTTCACAACAATAGAGAGCACAATTTTCTGCGGACAAAGCGCAGAAACCCAGTGAAACCTACAACATCTAGATGTATTACCATATGTACCGTACCTTTCTACACGCTGAACGCATGAAAAGTGTATTGCCGTTACACATGTGTACTTGCACAGTGCAGTGAGTGCACACTGTGTTGTGCAAGTGCATAACCAGTGTGAGATATATTTTTGTAGGGTGGAAGAAACTAATAAACAGCCATTATGATGTGCTATACTCGCGTCAGATGAAATTACACATCAGACGACGAAACGGCAAGTTCGAATGTGGAACCGTCTTCACATGTACCAATTCAGGCCTTGAGTCTTAGATTTGCCGGGTTTGCTTCTTATCACACTCCTTAGAAAATTAAGGAAAGAGGCAATAAATTGGAAAATATGTTAAGTTCCACTTCAAGTAAAATTAAAAAAAAAAAAACATTATTATTCACTTACTGGATATCTGGTGTATATCCCTTCATTCTTTGCTGTAATCACTGTGTTATTATATATTGACATACGAGCAAACGCAATTAACATGATTTTGATCTTGAAATTTCTATCTGATTTATCTAAAGGGATGGTGCCTGTGATGGAAGAAGTCGATTTTTCAGATAAGGAGATACAATATGAAAGTTTTGATACCAGAACTGAATATCTGGCGGAAGAAGGTAAAGGTAGTTGTAATTTCGTAACTGTCTTCTTTGATAATTGAAAATTATTGTATGAACAGTTTAACAGTGAAGTGCGAAGGTTTCAAGGAAATTGATTCCCGAAGGCTTAGAATTTAAACGGACGCCAAGTTATTTGTTCCAGCTTCCAGTCTGTACAAAGAGCTGCAAATAATTCCATAGCTCCATGGAATATACATATGCGTACTTAAAAATGAATTATCATGCATACATCAGAGGCTGATAAGTTGCAGGAATGTTCGTATTAAAATCTTTTACCAAAAACGAATTTGGCATTCTTTGTCTAATTTTTATCTATGCATATTAAATTTTATCCCTATACATAAAATGATCTTGATATATTGTCACATTAGCAGGTTGCTAGCTGTAGCTAAAAGCCTTTTCAGCATTGCCATGTCTGGTAGGTTTTCCTTTCTTTTTTATAACATCTTGTAGAGCCTACCATTGTATAATTATGAACGCAATCAGAATTTTAGCCTCATAATCTGATAGAATGATAACTTAGTTACTTTTCTCTGAAAAGTGGTTAAAACGTTGTGCAAAAGAAAAGTGTCATTTCAGCCCATTGCTTTTACTCCTTTTCCCCATAATGCAGTTGTGTGCATTTAGTCTGCTATTTTGTCTTTGGCTTCAAGACTCTACTAAATTAAGCGTAAGGTAGCTGTTAAGATGATCTTGTTTGCTCTGACCCAGATGTTTGCTAAGTCATTGCCTTGTGATGGGGAAGTTCATCTACCGTTGATTGAGTTTCTAAACAAGATGGTGCAGGGTACTTTGAACTTTAAATATGTTTTACAATAATTATTTTTTTCAGTATTACAGTATCATTATTGAATTTCTGTTTTAATATTTGATAACCATTTTATTTTTTTAGCATTAAATGTTAGGTATTAGGATAATATAAATCTCTGCTATAAATATTTGAATAACCACAATGCACAACAATAGCTTACCCAACCTGTACTGTATGTGATATGGGAAATTCCTCAATTTCTTTCTTGTGCATGATACTGTACCTGATCACCAAAAGGATGTTTTCCGTTTTCTGTTTTATCGTGAAAAACTTAAAAAACACACATCATCTCACTGCTTCATGATTACCATTGATCATACATAAAGGTATTGAGATTCTGGAGCAAAGCTGCTCTAGTTTTGATTTTGCTGGTCCGTAGTACTATTAAAAGTCATGCACAGAAATAATTTCAGCATTTATCTTGCAATGGGGTGGAACTCATTCAAGTTGGCAAATTCAACGTTGTTTGACTTCATTATTTTATAAGGTACATATTGATTACTCTGTAAACTTATAAACAACATAGTTTAAAGTAGAATTACAATGGCATTTGCCATCAAAGAAAACAGCCCAAGTTTTCTCTCCAGTATTCCTTAAGGCTTACTTTTGAAGTGTGCCAAATATGAAGTAAAACTAATGACAGGAAATGGTATAAAATTGGGGATAAAACAGCCCATTTTTCATGATAGAAATCGAACATTTCACGAAAAGAACTGCAGTGGTCACTTGTTCCAAGTTGACCCGTGACGTCACTGTGAAGACTCATTCTTATCGTGACTTAAGCTTGTTGATATGGTGAAGTGCAGTGTATACATACACACGTGCAAAGTATATGCAAGCTAGCGTTAGTTGTGGTTGTACAGTACAGCATGCAACGTGAATCACATCAAACCAAAAAGGTTTCGCTGTTGGACTAGAACTACGAATTGACGCAAAATGCCAAGAAATTGTGTTGTTGGGGGATGCACCAGAACAAGTGCGGATCCCTCGCTGAGCTTTTGATTTTCCGAGCCAGAAAACCAACGATAAGTGCAGGAAACTCTGGATACGCTTTGTGAGGAGAACGAGAAAAGATTTTGTGGCACCTGGGGGCCGTTCCACAAAGAGTTACGCACAATCTTAAGTTTGATTCACCATACTTAAGCCAACAGTAAATCATACTTAAGATCGTGCGTAACTCTTTGTGGAACGGGCCCCTGGTGTTTCTCACGGAAAGAACGCAAAGATTTGTTCTGCACATTTCACCGAAGACGATTGGGATTCACAGTATGTTTTACAGAAAAAGATGAACTTCAAAGTGAAACCTAAATTGAAGACACTGGCTACTAGAGCGCCAATATCATTGAGCATGTGGTGCGTACACGATTTGGGAATTTCAGTAACGCAACACAATCTTCAACAGTTTTTCGAGGAAAAGACGTATCTTTGTTGCAGTGTCGTTGGAACCATGAAAAATAAATAAAAAAAAAATTCAAAGGCTTCAAGAAGTGGGGACCGCGGCAAGAATTTCGGAAGTGGATGTTGAACACATTCTTGATCGGTCCAATACACCTGCACTGCGTCAAGTAATGGTGGTGCTCCGCTTAGATATACTCGTTCGCACTCAGCCCCCCCTTTTCCATTCCGTCGCGCCGCGTTCTTAGTGTTAATTTATGTACAACCGTGCATACAGGCTCATTTCCAGTTATTACTTTCCATTTCCCCAACTTGGCAGTGGTATATCTCGTAATGTCCTCATCATTTTACAATTTACTCAGTTGACTAGAATGAAACTTCTATTGAAAAAAGCTCATAAGGCGACTATCGAAGGTTTAGATTCTACTAACAAGTCTAGGAAATGCCATTTCCAGCAAGGGGTCGCGATTTTCCAGTATTTTCCCAACGCTCCCTGCCAACTGATGGGGTGGAAGCGCTCCGCTATAGTCTTTCAGACAGTCACCATTTCTCACGCCCTCCGCCCAAATTTACTTTTACACGAACTCCTTGAGCCTTCTCCCTTAGCCTCACCGGTGCCAATACCCATATCATAGTGGGAAAAGGTTTTGAGCTAAAATTTCTACTGTCAAATGTAGCTATGAAATGGGAAAAGAAAAGCTGCAAACAAATGGACATAACAGACCCTTTCACTAAAGGATAACGATGATAGGAAGGAATTAAACTCCTTTAGATGTCTGAAAAATGTTATCACACATTAGGGAGGTTAAGAGGAAGGGCGGGTTTGGTGAGGGGGAGGTGCATGTCGGGTGGTTAGGTGCTGCCACCCTCATAAGTTTTAATACACCCCCCCCCCTTCGAAATTTTGTGTATTCTTATAGTGGTGAAGCCACATATGCTCGGAAAATACTCTTTCAATACGGTTTCAAACAATTACATCCCTAAAACCTAGCCCGGGAGGGGAGGGGGTGACTACCGTGTAGAACATTGCCGATCATACCGCTCTCTTACAATTTGACCAGTGAGAAGTGATTAAAAGTGATTTTAGGGGATTAAATGGGTGTCTCTTCTTCATTCCATCCACTGCGTACAGCACTTATTAAACGTTTTCGTAGCCCATACGAATTTCAAAGCGCGCCTTTCACAGAGAACAAGAAACTTTTTTGAACTTCATTCATCATACGCAGACTCTTCTAAGTACCTACGTATATATTTTACTTAAAATTAAAAAAGGAGAGAGAGAGATAAGAAAGGAAAAACGAACCAGTCTAGAACTTGGAGACGGCCCTGATTGGCAGGGTTCGCGGCAGGTTGTTCTTCTCTGGGTTGAGCTCCTTCAGCAAGGACAGGTTCAAACTTGTAAGGGTTAGGTCCCATTCTGCTGGGTACATGACCTTCCGTTCCATCCTCTCCTCCCTGAAGATCAATGTCATCACATTCATTATTTTCTGATTCATCATTTTCCTCTGAAGATGATGATGAATCATTAAATGGAGAATCCACACATTCTAATTCAACATATCCCTCAGCTGGTTCTTCTTTGACCTCGGGGTCTGGTTGGTTGGAGGCCATTCTGACCGCGGAATGTCGATGGTTGGCAGACTCGAAGGTGAGTTCTCCTATATATACGGGACTATCCAAACACTTGGTGAGCTGGTTTTGTTTCCCGTTTTAATTTTCCTTTTCAGGGTTATGACTTCAGTGAAACTTAGCACGCAGTATAATTAGCACTGTTACCGAAATATCGGGACCGTACAAGCGGGACATTACTGCAGTAAAACAGCGTAGCTTGCATTGCCTACTTGTATGCTTTTGTGTATTGGATCAACACAGTTGTTCTCTCGTAGCCTTCTCCAGGGACTATGGAAGTTTATTCACTTTGTTATGGATTGAAAGGGTTTTCTATTTCGTTTCGTTTTTTGTTTTCTGGATGTTTATATGGGTTTAATACCTTTCTCGGATATGTGGTAAGTTGACTGTCACGATTTCGTTCACTGTGACTCAGGCCACTTGTGTGATTGCCGGTAGCCATTGTGTGAACGAACCAAGCAGGCAGGGCACTGTTCTCAATGTGTTCTTCTCATTCAATTGATAAATTAGGCCTAATTAGTCTATGTCGGCATTTGCGAACATTCTACAGAAAGTAGCTCGCATAACCCGCGAAGCTTAACTGGTTGTGAAACTGAGGTATTGGCGAACTGCCCCAGCCTATTCTATGCAGGGACTTGCATTATCTAGCTAGCGGTATTGGAACCGAAAA
Source organism: Holothuria scabra (assembly GCA_037179385.1). NCBI lineage: Eukaryota > Metazoa > Echinodermata > Holothuroidea > Aspidochirotida > Holothuriidae > Holothuria > Holothuria scabra. Next base: position 1,166,170 of record CM074196.1, on the reverse strand, counting down.
GGTGAAAGTGGTATTATCATTGCCAAGAGGTAGCCTATATTTGCATATTTTGATATGAACATGAATAACGTGATTTTCATAATCCGCCCGCAAACCGCGGGTTGCCAACTGCCTGGACATTGATTCGAAGTCACCTGCAATCTTGCACAGTGATCGTAGTAACTCAACACAGGTGTGTACGATTCTTTGTACCACAGGCAGAGAGCTCGACTCTTCACAATGACGTCACGCACTGACCCGTGTGCTATTCGAGGTCATATCGGTGTTCTCAAATTGAGTGAATTCGGTTGTGTTGAGTAGGAGAAAACCCACGTTTTTATTCCCTTCGTTTGTGACTTTGTGAGGAGTTATTTACAAAAATCAAAAAGGATGTTATTAAGTAACAATTGAACTACAATCTGTGTAAAAACGAGAGGTTTTTGTTTCTGTCATTGTAATTCTACTTTAAGTGAAAGTAACATATACATATATTCGACAAGAAGAAAGCTATGCTTCAGTGCATTCAAGAGGCATACTCTGGTGGTTTGTTATTGATATGAAGAAGCACTTTGTGGGAACATTTGAAGAGAATATTCATTGGCATTTTTCAAGTGTCAACTGTGGTGAGTTTTTCCAAGGTATAATGCATTGGCTTCATAGCCATATGCGAAAACTTGGGCAATAGTTAATTCCGACAGATTTGGTCTTGCGACCCTTTCCCTGGCAGAGAGGAGCCCATAAGCCTATTTTCGGTGTAATCACGGTGAAAACATTTGCAAACCTTAGTAGGAAAATGATAAAATTCAGATTTCTTTTAGATGTGAAGTTGGAAACTTGCATTAATTAAAAAGATCCAGAAATAGCAAACTCGTAAGATTGTACATTACCTTAGTAAGACACCCGGAATGCACCCATCTCGGACAAATGTCCCCTTCAAAATAGATTTATTTAGTTAGTCAGTCAGTCAGCCAGCCAGCCAGTCACTCAGTCAGTTAGGAGGTTTACGTCCCAGTTTCCAAGCAGTTGGTTTAAGTCGAGCCGACCACGGCCTTTTCTAGTTGTGGTTCAAGTCGAGCTTCAAAATAATAAGCCCTTTCATGATTACAACTGCGCATGACAGAACAAAGGTCATCCGGTATCACTCGCTCATTCGTATCACTGTGTGTACGTACATTTTGCAATAGTAGGCTACACAAGGTTACACTTGACTTGTAGGATTTGGGTTAAAAGATTAAAATTCAGGTTAGAGGGCCTACTATTACTCCGTAAGATTTAGGAATGAATTTTGCTTTGGGTCTATGGTTATATAAAAAACCTAGAGTTACCTTGGCCTATGATTTTCGTCTATTACAATCGATCTTATGCGCGCTTTCTCCATTGAACACGCAAGTGCTAACACGGTATAACGGTTAGTGCAACATTACTATAGCACTTGAGTTACACTTCAAATCACAGTCTTGGGCTGAGGTAAGTTACAACTGAGCCTGGGCGAAGCAAGTCCTGGATAGATATACTGTGAGATTTTTTTACGAAGGTAAAAAGCCGAGACTTAACTTTTTAGGCCTAGGCTATAGCAGTAGCAGTAAGGCGACCTATACATACAACGTACGATCGTCTACGAACTTATAGAACGAAGCCTACTTTAGGCCTTTGTATCATGTAGCATGGTAATAAAACTTCAAGCGTAGAAATAACCCCCTGATACTCATCCTAGCTCTTGTAGCTTAGGTATTTTTTGCACGAAATTTTTTGCACGAAATTTAAACCAGCCTACAGTTGGTTCATTCCTTGACTAGGCCTAGCTTACGGTATTTAGCCTAGCAGAGAGCTTGAGAACTGTCAGCTCGTACTTCCACGGGAACAGACAATTTTTTTGAGATTTTGTACATTCAAAAACGTTAAACTCAGCCAATAGTAGTAAGGGGGGCCACCTTAGGAATCGACCAATCAGAATCGAGTATTTGGATGACGTCATCAGATCATGAATATTCATGAGATAAGTAAGGTGAGAATAGCATTGGACCAATGAGAATGGAGAATGGGGGATGACGTCATGAAATCGTGAATAGTGATGAGAGAAGAAAGAGAGGAGTGTCTCAGAATGACGTCATAATGAATATGTATGAGAGAAGAGGGTCATGAATGTTCGACCGGCCACCACCACCACCACCCCTTTTCCAAACATGCTGAGGTCGTGTGAATAAAGGAATGAGACATACGGACTCGGCTAGAGGTCTATCTCAGCGTCGTGTGAGACATTAAACGTACCGCTCCGTATTGAATATATACGTTTTCAAATCATTTACTGAACACATACACATAAATACATACATACATATATAAATACATTCAAAAAATATGAGTAATAATAATAATGACATTTCAGTGCAACACTACTTTAGTTATCGTTTTACCATAACGGTGAGGAGACGGTCTATGACCGTTCCGACGAAAATCATTTCGGATACTAGCACATTCGGAGCCCCAACCAACGCTCCGGAACTGTGGAAAGCAACCGACGGTGACTCTTTCCTCCATGGTATCATTATTATTAATTACACATAGTTTTTTTTTTTTTTCGACATAATGGTAAACATTTTTTGTAACATACAAACATCGTAAACACATTTATAATTTTTTTACGTTTTCCATTTATAATTTTTTTTACAAACAATGGCAATACGTTACTATTTAACAAAGGACGGATCAAACGTTTTACATACTTATCGTTTCGTCGCGGATTGTCGGTAAACATTTGGACGATTTGATGGATCGATCTACCCCCGCAACGTCGTTTTAAAAAATAAACGCAATAATGTCCACAAACGTCGGAATAAAGCGATTGAATTTGCTTTGTATTATGTACGACGTTTCTATTCCTCAATGCAGCGGCTATACCCGGCACGGTCGTAGGCGGTCTTCCGTACGAATCAAAATATTCTACACTACCGTTTCCTTGCGGTACGTACACCCAAACCCAGTGCCTTCCTGGAAAAGCAACCGGATCCGTATTGATCACGTAACATTTACCTCGCTGTAAGGTACGAGGACACGTATCGGAAGCAAATACGCCTTTAAAAGAGGATTTCGTATCGATGTCATTTTCGAGCACTTTTGTCAAAGACCAGTTATTCATCGCACAAAGTCGAAAGAAACGTTTCCGTGTTGATCGATTTCGATAATGTTATCGAATTCGGCGTAGCATACCAAGATGACGGATCCCGTCAAAGCTTCTTTGAAACGTATGGATAAATCCAAACTACCCTCTTGTTTTCGGTTATAATGCGCACCGTCCGAAAGATCGGGTGTAAAGTCGAAACCGTAAAGCGTGTAACCATTTTCATATTCTTTTCTTTTACCGAAATCCTCGTTCGAACCTTTTTTATGGAGTGCCGTGAAGAGAGAATCGTATCCGCGCAACGTTTTGGTGGACGGTTCGTCTTCGTCTGCAAAGTCGAGTCTCATGGGATCGGAAGGATGCAATTGTCCCGCGTACCTGAGAGTGACGCTCGATACGTTCAAATGTTGAAATGAAAAAGGATTTTTATCGTAAGCACCGTTGAAGGCGTTGGCAGTCACTATTCCAAAGATGAGTCGACGGGGTAATTGTCCCAACAAGAGGTGGTCCGTGACGACGTTTGTGGTTCCCGACTGGATAGATTTCGTCTTCATTTGGACCCGCTGAATCGGATACTTGGCCGTGACTCCGGAGGCTAACGTCTTGGCGTGTTGCAATAGGATGGTGGGACTGGGCGTCACTCGTCGGGCGTAGAGAGCTATCTCCGTAATTTTCATCTTATAACTGGGTGACGCGACACTCGACATCAGCACAAAGTCGTCCTGACTTGGAGTGAGCTTTACTTTCACGCTGACACCGTTCATCATGTACCGGTTCATGTGAAACACGTCGCAGTGCAGACGTCCCATCAATTCGACTTCTTCGCTTCCGTCAAAAAATTTTGATCTCGCTTTGAGTCCTTCGTTTCCATTGGCCTGGGAAGGGTTAGCAACGTTTAATTTACCGGCCGTATCGGAGTAATACAGTGCGGAAGACAATTGACCCTTTCTGGAATCTTCTCCGTAGTTCAAGAGGGCTTCGAGATAAGCTCTCTACAGATACATCGACGACGAATCTGAAATTTCCTGACCGTTGAGAGAAACGTCGAGTTGTTTGAAAAGCGAATGTAGAGTATAATTGACGGGTCCCACTTTATTCGTAGTGCTGGCAGCATCTATATCAATGGCGCCTCCGTTTGCTTTGGTGATTTTACACTTGACGTAAAGTTGCGCTTCTTCCAAATCGATGTATTGATCACCGGTTCCCGAGATTTCGAACTCGTAAGGTACGGATAGACCTGCGATGGGGTTGATCTTTTCCCAACTTCCTCTTTCGATGACGGTCTGCGTGGGTGGGAGGCTGAAAAGATCCATCTCGGATTTGCTACACTCGCAAGAGTCTCTATGTCCTGCCATTATCGTTTAATGGAAAATGTCCGAAACACGTCTTTTCCGTTTGGTGGTCCGTTTTGAAATGACCTTTCTTCTCGAACGTTTCCTCTTTAAGCCCCTGAACCCGTTTGGTCTATCATGTCCTGCAATCCACGCTTGGCTCCTTTTCCCAACTCGTTCTGCACGTGAGATTTCATTGCAGTACTCAGTTTCTTTCCAGTCATAACATCTTTTGCAATGCTGGAACCGGCCGCTAGAAAGCTTTTACCGACGCTTTAGAGCATGGGTTTTAAAAACGGCACGGCACTTCTGAATACACCGAGGGCTGCTCCCAAGCCGTGACCTCTTTGATAATAAGGACCCGTGAATACGGGGATGCCACTCGTAATTCTTGTCGGAAGTGTAGTTTTACGATGACTCGTCCGTTTTGAAATGGTATTCGCTTGCCGGTCTCATCCCTTATATCGATCTCGATGTTGTTGACGAGGGATCTTGCCACGGATTTATAATGTGTAACTTGGTAAAGTCCACGTCGACCGTCTCCCCAAACGTATTACCGGCGGGTATGGTTCTCAAGAGAGGTGCCGTGGTATCACCGACTAGTTGGTGTTCGATGATATCGGTGTACACGTACAGCTAATGAATGGGATGTAAATCGGCCGGTCGAGTCGAACGGAAATGGACGTACGTTTCGTCGTCGACGTTTTCGATGATGCCCACGAGCGGTGACGTGAATCCCGTGATGGTAGCCACGCGATCGTATGCCAACACTCGACAATACGCGGGGTCGTTCGTTCTCACCCGGACCGTAAATTTAGCTTGCAAATCGCTCCACGACCAACTGAAATTTTCGTGGCTTTTCGACAGTAATTCGGCCAGTTTTTCAGGTCCCACGTCGGTGCGTATGTGTCCATAAGTGAATACCATCTGATCTTCACCGCTTCCCGGAACCACGCAAAAAGAGCCACTATCGTGATCCCAATCGTACCACGAACGAGCATAAGAAATCCCACACATTGCCACTTCCCATTTACCTCTAAGTTCCAACGGTTTACTCAAATGAGTGAAATAATGCGCCAATGCGTTATCGGGAAAAATGTCCATAGAACTGTTACTCGGTAGAGTCACGTAAAACGAATCCATGTCGACCGTCGAGTTTTAAAGTCTAGGGTGAGGTATCGTTCGACACGCATCACAGTTTAATAATACGATCGATCCAACTGTTAAACTTTGCAGGGTAGCCTTTCCACTTGACGAAATATTGTACGTTTCCATTTTTATCCTTTCTCCGGCGTAATATCTTTTCGATTTTGAAAACGTCGGCGTCATCTTTTTCGACGCGTTGAAGTTCCGTTTCGTAAAAAGTTCCTTCGACGATTTCCCCGTCCCAGTCTTTCAAGGCATACACCACCGGTTTTCTGGGAATTCTTTTGTACACGGTAAAAATTTCTTCCGTCCAGCAAGTAACCCTTTCGAAAATGTCTCATGTTCATACTGAGTCTCACTCGATCTCCCACCTCGAAACGGTACCTCGGACGTTTCCTTCTTCTTCTTCTTTTTCTAAGATCCGGGTAGAGGCGATTCCAAACTTCCAATTCGTTCTTGACGTTCACGTCGTTCGGTGATTTTCCTATACTGCGATGATAACCGCTGTTGTAGCTTTCGACCAATCGAGGTAACGCTTCCAAATACCGTAAGGTGTTATTCGCGGTAAGATATTTCCACATCTTCTCTTTAAACGTTCTGTTAAATCTCTCCACGACACTCGCCTTGGTTTCGTTGTGAGTGGCAAACAAATGGACGTCGTTATCGGCCAACAAACGTTTCACATCCTTGTTGAAGAATTCCGATCCTTTATCGGTCTGTAATTTGCGAGGACGTCGACCGTCCAGTATAGTTTCCAAAGCTTTGACGATAGTCTTTCCTTTCTTGTCTTTGACCGGGACGACCCATGCATATTTGGAAAAGATGTCGATACAAGTCAAGAGAAACCTTATTCCTTTGTTATGACGGGAGAGAGCAATGACATCTACCAGATTCGCTTGCCATTGGTCGTCGATACCGTGAACGTACACGCGATTTCTTCCGTATTTTCGCCTGACCGGTGGATGCAACGTATAAGTGTCTTCGGATTGCAACCAACGCTTCACTTCGTCGATCGTCGTATTAGGTCTTTGCTTTTTCGCATGACGTAGAAGTTCTGCGATGCCTCTGTAACCAGCCGGATGCGATGCGTCGTAATATATGTTTCGGAGGATGTCCGGTAGCGTCTCCGTCTGCTCGATCATAAGTGAGGTTAATGTGACTACCGCAGCAAGCGCTGGTACACTCGATATTTTTCAAAAATTCTCTCAGTTGGACGAATGGATTATTCCAGGAGCCTTCCATGTCGTCATATGTACGTCGCGGTCGGGTGTGACACCATTTAATAAGCGAGCCAAGTGGTTTTATCCGGAGATGATGGTGGGGTACGAACGCCGTACATATCCACATGTTCTTCTTCTTCTTCTGCATCTACCAGCTTCTTCCCACGGCCTCGTTTTCGTCTTTTACGTCCCGTAGATTCGGTAGCCGCTCTCGGAGTCATTTTCGGTGGCAGCGATCGGTGTATAGCTTCCCAACGTTCTTCGTTTCCGACGAGTTTGTGAGGTACGTTCAAACGTTGTAAATCCCGAGCTAAAATATTTCGGCCCACGGGATGTAAGGTTTTTCTCTGTCTCATTAGATTGTTTACGAGATCGGTGATGTGCGATCCTGTCACCTTTAGTCCGTCCAGATCGATCATCTCTCCTCGGTCGGTCCAGGTAATGCCACTTTCTTTCAAAAAGTGAACCAGTCTTTCCGCTCTGGATCGAAACGTCTTTGGTACGGCATCCGAAATGAAATTGACGGCCAACCGATCGCTTTCTCCGTCTTTCGGTAAGGTGTCTTCGTTACGTCTCTGACGCCAAAACCTCTGCTGTTGAATCACTTGTCCGTAAGCCTTGGCTTTCTCGTCCAGAGAAAGCTTATCGTTATTCAGAATCCTTTCGATGGTCACGTCAAATTCTCTCTGTTTCCTGCTAGATTTTACTTCGAATGCATGTCTTATGTCTTTTAAAATACTGGTGACGTCTTCTCGATGTATTCCACCCGAACCGTCCACCATCGGAGTCCTAGGTGTCACCGAACCGTGCGGCACCAACATCATTTTCCGGGCGTGTTCCATTTCTTGACGACGGCGTGACACATCGGTCTAAGAATGGCACTCTTTTGGCTTTCCGTCAGGGGAACGTTACCGTATAACACGTTCAGAGCACACTCGCACAAGCACAGTATGAGATTTCTGTCAGACTTTTTCAAAATGTCCGAAATATGTCGACCTCGTGCTAAACAATGCAAAAGAGGGAAATGTTCCTTCACGAGTGCCATTGCATCCTCGACTGATGATGTTGCCGCGCCTTGTTCCTCTTTTATAACCTACTCCAGGTTTCCCAGTTGCATTTGGGTAGTCTACAGCTTTTGAGTCGTTGCCAGGCATCGTGATAATTTGCGATGCTTATACGTCCGCGATTCATTTCCACCGTGATGAAAAACAGTAAGAAGAGCACGACGTGAGTCGGGGATCCGTCTCTTTGAATGTATCGGAATAAACTTTCCACGTCGTTCCGATGAGGTCCTTGCAAGAGCGATTTCCAGTCTTCCCGTGCTTCTACTTCCTGTGCCACATGCCAAGCTTTAAGCAGAACGAGGTCATCGACGTCTTCTCTCGTGATATCCAGTTTTCTTCGAACCAGATAGAGAAAGACTTTTTCAAAAGTGTCGTTTTGGGGGTTCGTAGACGACCATGCCGTTTCCTCCTTCTTCTTCTGGTAAAATATCCGTTCTGAATCGGACGCGTTCGTCTCCTTCGGGTTTGAAATCGAAGAACAGGTATCCGTACGGCCTCGACGTGGCATCCGTGTAGGCTTCGCGAAGAAATTTCGTACGACCCGGTACGACTTGTCGAGCAAGATGATCGACCACAGAAACATCCCGAGGGTTTTTAAACAGCACGACGTAATGGGCATTCAGACTGATTGTCCGTATTTCTTTGCCTCTCTGAAACAGGTTTTGCACGACCAGGATCACTGATAAATTCTTGTGATGACTTCCTTTGGTAAATAATTGGACTACACGCCGATCCGTTTCGTGCATCAAATCGTCCAAGACCACGAGATTCGGTTGTCTTTTATCGATGTATTCGTCGATGTGTTCCGATATATCTTCCACAAACTTTATTCCAGGACACGTGCGGGTGATGACGTCATACAGTGGCTGATATTCGCCGTAAAACCATACGATGTTCGTCGGAGCAGGATCGATCAAATGATCTTTATGCTTTAATAATCTGGACAACCACACGGTTTTTCCACAGCCGGTTGGACCTGCTATCAAACACGTGAACGGGTGTTTCAGGCGGACATGGAACGTTTCCTCTGACATGTCGATCGCAAATGTTTCGTTTCCTCGATATCCCTTTTATTTATACGCCGTTTGACGTTCTTCATTTGCATATGCAAAAGCCTTTTGATGACGTGAATGATATCGGGCCCTCGTTCTTGAAGAGCGAGCCATTCGTCGATCGTCAAATTGATTCCTTTTTTACCAGCCTTGAGACTTCCGTCTACATTCTCGATCCATTCTCGAATGGCAACGTAAACCTGACCTCCGCGCATTTTTACAGTGGCTCTTCTCAATCCACCGAGTAAAAACGAAGTGCGTCCGTTCCTCATGACGACCTAACGACGAGTGATTTTTAATTTCAAAGCTATCGTGTTAAGAGCTTTAGCGAGTTTCTTTTTCATCGTTTTATAAGAACTTGCAGGAAGACGAAAGTCGCGTGCTCCTGACATGATAAACAAAACGTGTCTGATATCCAACAAAGGTTTTCTGCTGATGTGCCTCTTCGATTTTTCTAATTGTCGGGCATGTCTGACAATTTTGTTTTGTAAGCGTTTCACTTTTTCAGAACTGATGCCCGGTTTGAGCTCTCGTGCTGCATTTCGCAGACCCACGATGTTTTTTCGGATTTCTGTAGACATGTCGGAAGACCAAACCAAAAGTAATGAACACTAACTCGCAACGACTCTTAAATAAAGACGAGACACACAGACTCGACTAGAGGTCTATTTCAGCCTCGTATGAGACATTAAACGTACCGCTCCGTGTTAAAATATATACGTTTTGAAAACTTTATTGTTCGAATTCTTTCCTTAAGTCGTTACAATGTTTACAGAGCAAAGGGTATTAAACGAGTGAAATGTCGAACACAATAAGGATTCATTCGATGTAAAGGCAATGAACGATATAAAGATTCATTCGATCTTAAAGCAATGAGCGATATAAAGACTATTTAAATCGATGAAATATATATACATAACATTGACATTTTTTTTCACAAATCGATGAATGGTACAAATCGATCTATAGAGCCATTCGATGTTCACGACCGGTTCATTTTCGTCTCTTTCCCGAGAGTCCAGACAGATTAGAAATATTGGAGCGGATGGCGTCTTCCACGGCTTGCTTATGTTGACATAGTGCTTTCCATTGTTCTGGGGTGAGCGTGATGCCTCTTTTGGTCGGTATCCAAACGCTTCGTTCGTTTTCGTAAAAGTCTCTCACGTGCACTTTGATGCGATCGTTGAATACATTGACGGTGACAAACTTTCCGTCACCCAACGGCAGTCTCTTTTCGTCGAATAAAGGTTCGGTCTCTCGTTTGCCTGGTGGTACAGCAGGTGGTCGAAATTTTGTTCTGACCGGCTTTCCCCTGGACGGTCTGTCCGACGTCACCTCGCCTGTACTGGGGCGCACGTAAATCTTTTTGCAGTCTGCGGTGACTTGTTCTTCCCAACCATCTTCCAATACTGAATCGGCTTTGTTCTCTTAGACGCCTGCCATTTTTTTCCGTCTGCTCGCTTTGGTGTCTCGATGAGAAATGAAGAAGAGTCCTAATAAACATCGTATTTATAACGTTTTTAGACTCTCGGATCCATGAGCTTGTTTACGATTCTCTCGGCCAGGCGTAGCCTTCCCGATCGAAGATGATTCATATCTTTGAGGCGATTCATTTCTGTCTGAATGGCTTCGCAAGTATTCCATTTATCGAAAGTCTCGAAATCGTCCGCGTTCTGCATCTTCCAAAGCCAGAATGCGTAATCTGTAACGATGTGCGTTGTGGTTTAATGCTTTCTCGTGACAAGCATCGACTACGTTGGATATGCGCTCGCGAAAAACCAATTTGTGGTCGACGAGTGATCGTGGACCCTTCTGTCGGTCGATCAAATCCACACTATAGAACGTCTCGTAGTCGCACGGTTCTTCCCGCCATGACATCATGATGATTGGAAATAATCTCTCGAACGAATAACGACCACATTCTTTCAAACCCAAACGCGACAGGACCTCTCGAAACGTTCTTCGAACCGTCTTCTCATCCACGTAAGCCAGAGTTTTGTTCCAATCCCACGACCCGTACTCTGTTTCGTCCATGGTACAGGGATGGTGCTTCTGGCTGGGATGGTCTAATTCACATCCGTAACAGGTCAAGCATTCGTAGTTTTCGAATGCATCTTGGAGAAAGTTGATCACGGTATTGTCGAGAGCCAAAAATACGTCTGCACTGTTCGAAGTCATGATGACGAATGTCGAATTCTTTTTCGATATCTCCCTTTTATATCCTGGCAAGACATCTAGGACGGAGTACCTTACCGCCGACCATGGAACGTCGCAACTTTGCAGCAAACGTCATGACGATTTCGAAAACGTCGTTGTGTAAAGTATAACCGGTGACGAAGAAGTGGTCATCGCGACAACCTTTGCAGACGTGTTGCACCTGTGCATTTTTAGCACGTTTCAGCTTTTCCACTAAAAGGTCGAACAGATATTTGTCTTCCTCTCTGCAATCTGACAATGGAAAGCACAGTGTGTAAAAAGAATTATGCCTGGTGGTAATCTTTTTGTGATCTACGGTCGTCCTACTTTCCAATGATTCCGCGAAGGATTTTCTCGCCGCTAATTTGACGTCCATCTTCTTCGGTGTCCCGATTTCAAATGACACTTTTCCGAATACCTCCAGCCTTTTATGGGGAATGATAGGTGAACCACAACCAGGATACACGATCCTTGCGATTGCGATCCGAAATCCTTCTCCAAGGTACGGCTCCACTCTTCTTTTTCTGTTTCTTAGAAGTTTCGTATTTATCCCTATATCGAAATAATACTCGATGTCTCTTGTACCGATAATCAGCATTGGATTTCATCCACCTCTGGCAAACATCTCGACGCTTGACGTGCCCATTAACGTGTTTCACGTGGGGTCGATAAATGGAGAAACAGTGTCGTGGACACAACTTTTGATCGATCGGTTTGACACAATCTGAGTGATAGTTGAAAGACATCTCGATCGCGAATGATGAAACGTCTCTCGACGTCTTTCTTTTTAAACATATCAGTACCCGTAAGGTACGGTGGAAAAATCGGGTTTCAACACCCGTTTGTCGTACACTATCCTGTACATTTTCTGAGTCGGCTTAGAAAATACTTGGCCCAGTCGTTTTCTCACGATATCGTGTTCTTTCTTGACGAGGATGCCTTTGTTGTCTTCGCGTTTTGGATCGAATTGCTCTACGAGGGTTGTCATGCTGTCAAAATTCACTAACTGGTTGACGCGAGCTATCAAAGTGATGCCTCGTACCTTACAGTGCCGGCTGGTAGTGTCTTTCTCAGTGGAATATACTTCGTAGGCATAATTCTTGGGTCCACCCGAGACGAATTTGGTGATGTAACTTCCCGTACCATAATCCTTTTCCAGTTCGTCGGTCATGTCTCCCAGGTAATTTCCGATGGGTGGATCGTATTGACCGTGACGAGAGACGTATATGATGGAATCCGTATCGAAATACAACACGCGCTCGTCCAGTCGTTCGAGGTAAGAATACAATTTCAACCTGGCTTGTGCGGTGGTGTAAGCGGCGATAAAAATGTTCTTATTGCCTCCGCCGTCTACGTATTCCTCTTTGTCGCTGCAAATTAATTCCATACAGTCTTCGTCGATCCTGGTAATTTTGACCTCTTTTGTGGAATCGGAAGCCAAATCCCTTAAATCGTTGATGAGGGTTTTGTGAGGCAAATTGCATCTCTGACCAAATTTTCCCCAAAACGAGTTGAGCATCAATTTTGCGAGACATCGTTTGTATTCATTTTTCTCGATGGTTTCCAGCCGAACTCCCTCCCGCCTTTCGTAGTCGCCGACGTATGCTTTCTTGTCCGCCTCGGTGTGACACTCACTGGGCCATCCGTCTGCTTCTTGTTTCATTTTGAGAAAAGTAATGATGTATCCCGAAAATAATCCACCTCGACGGGTCTGTGGGTCGTACTGGGTGTGTTCCGCAAAGTGCCATACTTCGTAAACGCTCAACACGACGTATCCCTTTTCCACCGCTATCTTCAGTTCTAACGTCACCCAGGTACCTTCGATAGCTCTTTCGTGGTCGGTGTGTTCGCAGTGGTCCAGTCGTCGGTCGTCTGCACACCTGGCACAGAGAGGAAACAGCAACTCGTTGTCCGATCTATAGGGCAGCACTGGATGATAGAGTTTTCTAGGTGGTAATACCCGACAGTAAATGAGGCCTTCGTATTCTTGCCAGGGTCTAAAGTTTTCTGTCACGATCGTAGGGTGTCCGATGGGACAGCGTCCGTACTTGTTCACCCAAGGGTAGAGAGAACATACGTCGATGTACTTGATGGATTCCCCCGGTTTGGCTTCGTACTTTAAATAGGTCGCGTTGGTTCTCCCACCGAAAAAAGGATTTCTTGGATTGAGAGGTGGCTTGTAGTCGAGAGCCTGCCCGAACTCGTTCATCTTTTCGTCTCGGCAAAGCATTCGATCGTATTCGCATTCCCACATTTCCACGACGTTTATACCGGATCTTCGTAAATCCTCGATTTTCCACAAGATTTTCTGATAGACATCTTCTACGGTCAATGTAGAGCCTGGAACTAGTTTTTGGCGATCGGGGTGACACGTGGGACATCCGTGCCAAAGACAACCTTGAAACTCGTAGATCGTGTTACCGCAAGAACCGTCGACTTTGTACCCTGCCACCGTGGTCTCGCCCCCGTTGCGTGCATGTTGAATGTGAATTCCATCTCTGTGACCGAGCCATGCCAACCATTTCAAGGCTTTTAACGAATGATTGTCGTATCCGAGATGAGGGACGGCTGCGATGGTTTCTTCTTCCAGAAAACATTCTCTACCTTTTTCTTACGAGACGTTCTCGGCAATTCGTATTCCATGTACGTAATCTTCGAACCGTTCAAAATGATGGCAGTCGGTGTCATCCCCATCTTGTGTGCCATGAAAATCGAATTGGGATTCGAGCACGCCCACGTGCAAAAATCCTCGACGGTGTCGTCACCTTTGAAACAGACTTGTCTTTCGTGTTCGCACGGCCTCTCGATATCTTCTTCGTCGATGCATAATGCACACACTTTATGAGCCACGGCATAGTTGGGAATGTGTCGCCTGTTCGTCTCGTCCACTCTGGATTCGAAATCGAAAAAGATGTAATCTGGACATGACCGTAGAGAATCACTAGGGCGAATCGGTTGCATGAAACATAAATGTCCTCGTGGTGGATCTTTTTGGCACGTATGACAATATTGCACACCACACACGTGTTTCTCCACACTATAGAACGTCTCGTAGTCGCACGGTTCTTCCCGCCATGACATCATGATGATTGGAAATAATCTCTCGAACGAATAACGACCACATTCTTTCAAACCCAAACGCGACAGGACCTCTCGAAACGTTCTTCGAACCGTCTTCTCATCCACGTAAGCCAGAGTTTTGTTCCAATCCCACGACCCGTACTCTGTTTCGTCCATGGTACAGGGATGGTGCTTCTGGCTGGGATGGTCTAATTCACATCCGTAACAGGTCAAGCATTCGTAGTTTTCGAATGCATCTTGGAGAAAGTTGATCACGGTATTGTCGAGAGCCAAAAATACGTCTGCACTGTTCGAAGTCATGATGACGAATGTCGAATTCTTTTTCGATATCTCCCTTTTATATCCTGGCAAGACATCTAGGACGGAGTACCTTACCGCCGACCATGGAACGTCGCAACTTTGCAGCAAACGTCATGACGATTTCGAAAACGTCGTTGTGTAAAGTATAACCGGTGACGAAGAAGTGGTCATCGCGACAACCTTTGCAGACGTGTTGCACCTGTGCATTTTTAGCACGTTTCAGCTTTTCCACTAAAAGGTCGAACAGATATTTGTCTTCCTCTCTGCAATCTGACAATGGAAAGCACAGTGTGTAAAAAGAATTATGCCTGGTGGTAATCTTTTTGTGATCTACGGTCGTCCTACTTTCCAATGATTCCGCGAAGGATTTTCTCGCCGCTAATTTGACGTCCATCTTCTTCGGTGTCCCGATTTCAAATGACACTTTTCCGAATACCTCCAGCCTTTTATGGGGAATGATAGGTGAACCACAACCAGGATACACGATCCTTGCGATTGCGATCCGAAATCCTTCTCCAAGGTACGGCTCCACTCTTCTTTTTCTGTTTCTTAGAAGTTTCGTATTTATCCCTATATCGAAATAATACTCGATGTCTCTTGTACCGATAATCAGCATTGGATTTCATCCACCTCTGGCAAACATCTCGACGCTTGACGTGCCCATTAACGTGTTTCACGTGGGGTCGATAAATGGAGAAACAGTGTCGTGGACACAACTTTTGATCGATCGGTTTGACACAATCTGAGTGATAGTTGAAAGACATCTCGATCGCGAATGATGAAACGTCTCTCGACGTCTTTCTTTTTAAACATATCAGTACCCGTAAGGTACGGTGGAAAAATCGGGTTTCAACACCCGTTTGTCGTACACTATCCTGTACATTTTCTGAGTCGGCTTAGAAAATACTTGGCCCAGTCGTTTTCTCACGATATCGTGTTCTTTCTTGACGAGGATGCCTTTGTTGTCTTCGCGTTTTGGATCGAATTGCTCTACGAGGGTTGTCATGCTGTCAAAATTCACTAACTGGTTGACGCGAGCTATCAAAGTGATGCCTCGTACCTTACAGTGCCGGCTGGTAGTGTCTTTCTCAGTGGAATATACTTCGTAGGCATAATTCGTGGGTGCAGCAGAGACGAATTTGGTGATGTAACTTCCCGTACCATAATCCTTTTCCAGTTCGTCGGTCATGTCTCCCAGGTAATTTCCGATGGGTGGATCGTATTGACCGTGACGAGAGACGTATATGATGGAATCCGTATCGAAATACAACACGCGCTCGTCCAGTCGTTCGAGGTAAGAATACAATTTCAACCTGGCTTGTGCGGTGGTGTAAGCGGCGATAAAAATGTTCTTATTGCCTCCGCCGTCTACGTATTCCTCTTTGTCGCTGCAAATTAATTCCATACAGTCTTCGTCGATCCTGGTAATTTTGACCTCTTTTGTGGAATCGGAAGCCAAATCCCTTAAATCGTTGATGAGGGTTTTGTGAGGCAAATTGCATCTCTGACCAAATTTTCCCCAAAACGAGTTGAGCATCAATTTTGCGAGACATCGTTTGTATTCATTTTTCTCGATGGTTTCCAGCCGAACTCCCTCCCGCCTTTCGTAGTCGCCGACGTATGCTTTCTTGTCCGCCTCGGTGTGACACTCACTGGGCCATCCGTCTGCTTCTTGTTTCATTTTGAGAAAAGTAATGATGTATCCCGAAAATAATCCACCTCGACGGGTCTGTGGGTCGTACTGGGTGTGTTCCGCAAAGTGCCATACTTCGTAAACGCTCAACACGACGTATCCCTTTTCCACCGCTATCTTCAGTTCTAACGTCACCCAGGTACCTTCGATAGCTCTTTCGTGGTCGGTGTGTTCGCAGTGGTCCAGTCGTCGGTCGTCTGCACACCTGGCACAGAGAGGAAACAGCAACTCGTTGTCCGATCTATAGGGCAGCACTGGATGATAGAGTTTTCTAGGTGGTAATACCCGACAGTAAATGAGGCCTTCGTATTCTTGCCAGGGTCTAAAGTTTTCTGTCACGATCGTAGGGTGTCCGATGGGACAGCGTCCGTACTTGTTCACCCAAGGGTAGAGAGAACATACGTCGATGTACTTGATGGATTCCCCCGGTTTGGCTTCGTACTTTAAATAGGTCGCGTTGGTTCTCCCACCGAAAAAAGGATTTCTTGGATTGAGAGGTGGCTTGTAGTCGAGAGCCTGCCCGAACTCGTTCATCTTTTCGTCTCGGCAAAGCATTCGATCGTATTCGCATTCCCACATTTCCACGACGTTTATACCGGATCTTCGTAAATCCTCGATTTTCCACAAGATTTTCTGATAGACATCTTCTACGGTCAATGTAGAGCCTGGAACTAGTTTTTGGCGATCGGGGTGACACGTGGGACATCCGTGCCAAAGACAACCTTGAAACTCGTAGATCGTGTTACCGCAAGAACCGTCGACTTTGTACCCTGCCACCGTGGTCTCGCCCCCGTTGCGTGCATGTTGAATGTGAATTCCATCTCTGTGACCGAGCCATGCCAACCATTTCAAGGCTTTTAACGAATGATTGTCGTATCCGAGATGAGGGACGGCTGCGATGGTTTCTTCTTCCAGAAAACATTCTCTACCTTTTTCTTACGAGACGTTCTCGGCAATTCGTATTCCATGTACGTAATCTTCGAACCGTTCAAAATGATGGCAGTCGGTGTCATCCCCATCTTGTGTGCCATGAAAATCGAATTGGGATTCGAGCACGCCCACGTGCAAAAATCCTCGACGGTGTCGTCACCTTTGAAACAGACTTGTCTTTCGTGTTCGCACGGCCTCTCGATATCTTCTTCGTCGATGCATAATGCACACACTTTATGAGCCACGGCATAGTTGGGAATGTGTCGCCTGTTCGTCTCGTCCACTCTGGATTCGAAATCGAAAAAGATGTAATCTGGACATGACCGTAGAGAATCACTAGGGCGAATCGGTTGCATGAAACATAAATGTCCTCGTGGTGGATCTTTTTGGCACGTATGACAATATTGCACACCACACACGTGTTTCTTCTTGCCTTCGGAGTAGGTCAAGCTGCACTGCTTACATCGGCGAACGGTTTCACAGGTCGTTGGCTTGCCGCTCTTGTGGTTTTGAAAACAGGTTTCTTTCTTAAAGACGCGACGACAATCGTCACAGTACCACCGGGCGTCTTTATCTTCCTCACAGGACTGTTCGTTCGGTGTTCTGCAGGCATGACACTTGATCGAGCATTTGTGCCATTTCGGGTCCTTGTATGCCTTGAGACATTTGGTGCAAAATGCGTGTCTGTTCAGGAATCCACTCATGCTGGTGACGGTGTCAAAATGACGGTCGTGGTAATATAAGAAGATCGGTATCCCCTTTCATTCGAGTCTTTGTGAATGATGGCTTCCGTTCGACCTCTGGTGACGGTGATGATTCTATACTCCGGTAAAACTTTCTCGAATCGAGAGACGTGTTCCAGGCCGCAAGAACCGATCGGTACATCCGCCCGTGCGTGAAGGGTTTTGGCGAGTTCTGTCTGTTCCGATCGGCCTTGTCGTATGTTATTCCAATTGACGGTCCGGTCCGTTTTCTTTCGATGATGTGCTACGGCCGTGACGATGGCTAGGGGCCAGACACATGTCGTCGTCTTTGTTTTGGATGCGTACCACGCTTTTTTTATTTGGCCCAGTCTTGGATGACGTCATCATTTCCACCGACCATGTCTTGGATCCTGATGATGTGAAATGTCATCTGTCCATCGAAAGTGAACTCTTCATTACATTGCATCACGATTTCGATGATGGCCAAAATAAGATTGGCATTCAATTGGTCACGACGCATGGCGGGTACGTATATATCTTCGCGTAATGCAGGATGTTGGATTTGAACCCCTACCATATCGCCGGGCGCAAAGCCATGCATGAGTTCCTCGATGATATCTTGAATGATGTCATAGACCGCAATCATAACGTTGCCTCTACGACGAATAAAATTTGCCATGGGTTCGTCCAGAAATTCTGGAATCCACTCGTCAGCATCCGCTTGAAATCTTCTGATTCTTCTCCTTCTTTCGTTTCTGACTCTCCAACAATCCATTTCTTCTCCTTCACCCCCTTCTTCTTCTTCATCGTCATTACGCTCTACCTCGTCTCTCTCATCTCGTTCTTCATCGTGGTCGTCTTCTCGTTCGTCACTACCGTCTTCTTCTCGATAAGCCTCTTCTTCTTCATCATCATTTTCTTCCGCGTCATCGTCATCACCCTCTTCTTCATCCTCATTATCGTCATCATCATCGTCATCATCATCACGCCCTTCTTCTTCCTCTTCTTCATCCTCTTCATCGCCTTCATTCTCCTCCTCATTATCTTCCCCGTTTTCTTCTGGTTTGAAAGGTTGAGTATCAGAGATAATATTCTCATTTTCGGGATCGTTTATCTCGGGAATGGTTTCCGCTATGGCGCGAGCTAATGTATCTTCTTCTTCTTCTTCCTCCTCCTCCCCCTCCTCTACAGCAGGGGTCGGTACAGCTTGTACGGTCACGTTTCGCCGATCCGGTTCTGTTTGTGTACTTTGTTTTTTCACTTCACGGTTTGTCGGTGGCTGGGTCGATCCTTCCTGTCTTCTGCGTTTAGGCGGTGAAGGCTGATCCCACGCTGGTTCATTTTCAAAAGTGGGGTTTCCCCATCTTTCTAAGAGATCCAACGAATCTCGGTCTAATACGTTGGCTCGGCGCCGCTCCGCTTCCGCTTGTCGTCTGGGAGAAAGAGGTCGTCGTACCAGCGGTATCCATTTTGATTCCCTCGTCCTCGTATTGTTGTTTGCTTTTCCTATGACTCCAATGAATTTCCCACCCCTCCCTTATTTCCCTTTCTGTAAGCGTAGCTTTGTACATTGAACGAAGAATTGATGTCTATCTTTCGAAATCCTGGATACAAATGAGAGAAGACGATTTCAAACAACTTATTTATATATACTTCCTGGACCATTACATGTATACACGACTAAAATATCGTCACGAGTCTCTCGTTAACACTCGACCTGCTGACCCTAAAGTCGATGACGTTTTCCGAATCATGTTATAGTCAAAGAATTCATCCCGAATGTCGCTTTGGACCGGTGATAAACTCGAAGACAACACGAAATGTACTCACTACAGGTGAGTGCACGTGTACGTAAACGTACAGAGACTATGGTGTGACATATAATTTATATTTCGGGGGGGGGGAATCCCCCCTTTTCACACACATTAAACACATACTTTACGTGAACAAAAGAAAAAAGCGTGCCTTACCACTATCATCTCACTCTTCTTTTTCTTTAATATCGTCTTCTTTTACTATTTTGTACGAATTGTTATCTCGATGATCTCGTAAGCTAATGTAATGCCTGCAGACCCTAAGGTCATTGACGTCTGCCGTAATGTATTATAGTCTAAAAGCTCACCCCGAATGTCGCTGTGGACCGGTGGCAAACTGAACGACAATGCACTACGTATAGACTACAGGGCATGCACCGCGTCATGAGATATAAAGTGAGATTAACAATGTACGTGAATGAACAAGTCCGGATGACGATGCTATATTCCAACCCGTTTACTCTCTCTCTCTCTCTAACTTCGGTGTACAGTACGGGCAAGTAACACGGAAAGTAATACAGGCCGTAGAAGGCGAAAAAACGGTTCAAAGACAACTGCTACTATACACCTCATTTACTCTCAAGGCTCGTGCACTAGATCGTGCAACGCAATCAAAAGAGTAATATAGGCTTTCGTAGGTGACTATCGACCGATATCCTTCCACCCACTACACCTCATTCACTCTCGAGATATACTCACACCGTCAGCACACTTCCGTATAGAAAGAACTAATACGAGCAAAACCGCCCGTGCCACGTCTTCACTCTTCGAGCTCCACACTCCGAATGAACGCTCAACACGCGCTACACTGCCTTTATACTCACAATCCGCACCGACTGTACGCGCACTGCATGCAACGAACGTTGCTTCTACCATTCGACAAAAATCTATTTTCCTCACTACCAGCTAATTATCGCAACTTATATAAACTGTACGCGCACTTACGTCTGTACTGTTGAAACACCAAAATCCGAATGAGCGCGAAAACTCTCCCAACAATCACACGCACACGCACACGCACACACAGTACAACAGTAACAATAGGACGCACGCGCATGTATCGTTTCTCATTTGTTGACGCGACCTGTCGATCACCGCGCAGTTCCACGCGTTCGTCTGTGTGAACCGACGTTCTAAGCCCCGCCCCCTGTAGCGCGCGTTATGTCATACATGTCTGGAGTTCCGCGCCTCGAACCGGATAAAACCGGTTTGTACCTCATCCGAGCACTTTAAAAGGCCGTGCATCGATTTTCCACAATCACAAGTCTTTGACTATCCGCCTAAACAAGATCGAATAAAGTTTCATTACGAAGGGAATTACAAGAAGAAAAATTGCTGTCGCGTTCACTTTCAGACCACACAAACATCCTGTCGTTTTACTTTTACGCCCGTCATCCAAAAATGGCTGACCTGTTTTATTGTAACCAGTGCGACAATGTCCTACATCTAAGGAACTACGTGTTACATTTTCAATTGTTTGGAGCTAGTTGCAAAACCAACACTCGACGATTGAGGTTACCAAAAGACCCACCTGCTTTTCCTTCGACCCGAAAATTACCAGAACCTCTCGATCTCAGCATGAAGAGGCCAGTTTTTACCGAACTGGAGAAAACACAGCTCCGATGGCTCATAGACCAGCCGTCGCCGCCACCACCACCATCACCACCACCACAACCATCATCGTCGTCTAGAAAGCCAGAAACAGATATTTTATCGTTAGCTTTAGCAGAACTGTTGTAAAGAAAAAAACAAACAAAATAGATTTGTAATTCGATTTTTAAAAAGTTTTTCAATACATCATTCAAAACGTATATATTCAATACGGAGCGGTACGTTTAATGTCTCACACGACGCTGAGATAGACCTCTAGCCGAGTCCGTATGTCTCGTTCCTTTGTTCCAAAAGACGATGGAGCCGTCTGCACCTAAATATAGGTTGGCAATGAAAAGAGCCTTTTGGTTTAAAGTCCTCCTCACTTTTTTTTTCAAAAGTGAGCAGGAGGGTTCTCCGAGTACGGTGGCGGAGCGTCCTCAGGTCTCTGCACGGGTGGGAGATCTGGGAAAAGATCGTCCATCTCGACCTCTGCCTCCTCCTCCTGATTCCCCTCGAGCGGTGGCAAATCGGGTTCCCAGTTTACCATTCCTTCGACTCTATGGTCCATCATCCCCGCCATGACGTCCATGGTAGCCCTTAATCGAGGTGCTAGCCTTTCGTATATCCAATCGTCCACCTCCATCCTATACCTCTCGAAGTTCCTCTTTACATTGGATAGTTCGACGAGGAGGGCTTCCTTTTCTCGTTCAAGCTCTACCACTCGTGCCTCCACATCCCCTCTTCCCGTCCTATAGCCACCCAAGTAGCCGGACGCCCAATCTTTCTGCGAAGTTATCTCCTCTTTTTCCTCTTCCTCCTCCCCATCCATCAAGGCCTCCTCTCCTTCACTGCCTTCGATAAACGAACAGTCGGTATCGCTGTCTTCTTCTACGTATTTGCAAGCCGTCTTTACACTTTGAATTCTAGACACAGAATGAGCTCTTTCCACTCATGTGCTTCTATTTATCAACTCTCTCCTCATGCATATTCATTATGACGTCATTCTGAGACACTCCTCTCTTTCTTCTCTCATCATTATTCACGATTTCATGACGTCATCCCCCATTCTCCATTCTCATTTGTCCAATGCTATTCTCACCTTACTTATCTCATGAATATTCATGATTTGATGACGTCATCCAAATACTCGATTCTGATTGGTCGATTGCTAAGGTGGCCCCCCTTACTACTGCCAGTATCTAAGGAAAATTCATGAGTAATACTTTAAAACATCTTTCGGGCGATACTAAACGTTTTGTCCATTTAGAGATGTGATTTTTCGAAGCTACTTTTGGTTCATGTCCTTGATGTTTATTGCAGGCATGCATACGTAACGTAACGATGGTATGCACAGGCGACGGCCTGCGACTAGCGTTGTTTTATGTTACTATCCCGAATGACCTTTGGCCCGGGAGGCCGATTTGTAATCATGAAAGGGCTTATTAATAATACTCAACCTTTTGAGGTGCTTAGTTACTGTCTAATTGAAGCCGAAACTAACAACTGTTTGTAATTTAATCTATTTACTAAAGAGCCCTGCAAATGCCATTTTCGCCTTTTTGGTGATGGCGCTGCGCAATCCCAATCGTTGAAAATTCTCTTCAAGAGAATAAAGTAGTGTTCATGTGAGGGGTCGTAGTGGTAAATCAAGAACGACAGGTGGGTATCGGGGCCCATTGCAACTAGCAGGAAGGTGGGGATTGTTTTGCATGCTTTTGTTTTATTAATTTTTACAAATAATACAAAGAGATAATTAACAAGTGGTACGATAAGGAGTGCACTTACAGACGTACCATTTATGTTGATGCTATCTAGCTAAACACAATTGCTTATTCGCCAGCGGATCTCCGAAGAGACACAGAAACCTGTGGGAGCAGAAATAAAGTGAAAATTAACGCTCATGACAACTGCGTGGTATATATAAATCAAAATTGGTAAAGCTGGAAAATCTGGCTGAGGTGAAAGAACGATGTTGACTCCACCGGAATTCGAACTCGGGACCTCCCGCTTTCTAGTGCGGACGCTCGAACCACTGAGCCGTGAAGCTAAGTTGGTTTGGCCTTTGTTCAAATAACAGATGAAGCAACTCGCATTTCACCTCCTAAGCAGGCGCCTAATTTTGGAACAGCACTAGTTCTCGTTTGACGCAAGCCCATCCAGAGATCAAAGTTGATGCTATCCAGCTGAACACAATTGTTTACTCGCCAGCGGATCTCCGAAGAGATACAGAAACCTGTGGGTGCAGAAATGAAGTGAAAATAAACGCTGATGACAACTGCGTGGTACATATAAATCAAATTGGTAAAGCTGGAAAATCTGGCTGAGGTGAAAAAACGATGTTGACTCCACCGGGATTCGAACTCGGAACCTCCCGCTTTCTAGTGCGGACGCTCGAACCACTGAGCCGTGAAGCTAAGTTGGTTTGGCCTTTGTTCAAGTAACAGATGAAGCAACTCGCAATTCACCTCCTGAGCAGGCGCCTAATTTTGGAACAGCACTAGTTCTCGTTTGACGCAAGGGGAAAATTTCCGTCCCCCTTTATGTTTTCACACACTGTTTTAATTGGAATAGGCCTTTTAATAGGAATATATGGCTTACAACTACTCAGGTACTCTCTAAATGTAAAAGACTGAACTTAATTACCCTCTATTATATTGAAAACTGCACATTCACTCCATTAGAGAGCGCAGTATTTCCACGAAGAATAAAATTCACTCCGAAAGAGCAACGCGATCATTCTTAAAAAGAGTGCTCATTGTAGGCACTCTGTGAAGGGATAATTTTCACTCTTCTTGGAGTTAAGCTACAATGTATGTAGAAGTCTACAGTAATTCTCAGTTGCCACAACTCTTTGATTGACAGCAAGTTAAAAAAATGCAAAGCACTTGGCTCATATTACACAACATGTACCGTAATGAAATAATGAAATTGTTTTGATTACATATTGGGGTCTTGTATACTAACTCTGAAACAATAAACCGAAGTTGTTTCTGGATTATGATGAGTTTTAAACACCTGTGGGTTTAAGACTACTGCAGGTAGGTAAGGAGAATTGGAACTATTTGGGTTGAAAGGATTAGGCCTTCAAATGCTAAGAACCGTCAAAAAAGATGCCATGTAATAAATATGTTATTATCGGTAGAAACAAAATACTTCAATTATGTTAATATTGGTAAAAGACCACAGTGCATATTTATAACACGAATCAGAAAAAATATTACATTTTTATGTAATTCTAGGCTATTCATCACAGAGAGCATGTGTGGATAATGACCAAAGCGGATATCTTGGAGAAGTTGAGCTGCCTTTTGAGTGTCTGCCGATATCACGTGATTTATGCAAGAGTAGTTATGGCATTTCTGTCAGTCCTGAAAGTGTCAAGACATACGTTGACAATCCATATAACTGTCTGCCAGGGCAAGTTGGGTTGCCACATGGTCCTGCTATTGTTTTGAAGAGTGGGTCTAGCGGTTCGTACTTCTTTTTTCAAACCCTTTTGTTTCCTAGGCCTTCAGTCTGAACTTTGTTGAAAGAGAAAGACGTATTTCGTGATTATTGCCCTTTATGGGTGCGCGTGGACTCGCATGTGTCCAATTATTTGTGTTGTGTTGACTTTGAAGAGCAAAACAATAATTCGTGGGCCCTCGGTTGTCAATCAATGGAGTCCAGGATCTAGAGATTCATCCGGTTCGTTTGCATTAAAACAGTACACCCGAACAAAACAGTTGGTTCGTTTCTACTTTATTTAATTCTGGAAGAAGTAGTCTATATGCCATATCTTGCAATTCGGATCACATAGGCTACGGAGATGTATTTCTCTCATGTGAGAGAAAACAATCTATTTCAACCATATTAGCACAAATACCGTCTTTAAACATTTCATTTCATGGCATTGGCAGACATTTACATTTAGATTGGTAGACATTAACATCTATTAGTTCGTGCCTCAGATCTCGCCTCCCCCCCCCCCCGTGGTGTCAACATAACAACAATTTTTCATTGATCACTATTGTTTATTCAGAACTGCATAGCACACTGAACACTGCGATATTTACATGCTGTAAATATAGTCCACATAACATTTTGTTTTTAAAATTCGCCAAGTTCTTAATTAGTCTCATAGTAATGCCATCTGAAGTCACCAAACATCAGATACCGACAAATACTGAACACTATAACATAGCTTTGGTAAAATTAACAAAAACATGTATTTAGTATATAAGTTGTACACGAGTGTAACAACAGCTATTGCATTAGGCTGCGGTCAGAAATCATCCATTCAATGACGTTTCTTCTTGAGAATGAAACATAGACAATCCAGTAGATCAAAGGCTGTGTGGGGTCACGTGTAACCGATACCTGAGTTTGTTACATGGTTTGTGTCCTCAAGTGATCTATGGTTTAATTGTGTTCACATAGCGAGAAAAGCAATTAAACAAACTTAACTGGTCTGTTAGCTAACCCCAAAGTTCCGTAACTTGTATTTGGTACATCTGGTTCTGTCAATCAATTAATTAGATGTGAAACCTGACCATGTTGAAGGAAAATGTAGTGTGATTCATTTCCTCCCCGAGGCGATTAAATGTAATCAGGTAGAGAAGAACGATGTTTCAAAAGATAAGAAGGAAAGTTTCACCATGTGAGTTCACCAGCAGCTGAAGGCAGTCATCTTTCAGACAAAAGTAAATTTTTGTAACAGTCTACAGTAATTCTCAATTGGCACAACTCTTTGACAGACAGTAGGTTACAAGAATGCAAAGTACTGTAGCTCACATAACATAACCTGTACTGCACTGAGAGTGTTCTGATTACACATTGTATTCTTGTATACTAACCTTTAAAACAATAAACTGAGACTGTGTCTGAATGAGGATAAGTTTAAGAGTTGTGGGAGGAAATTAAGTAAGTAGGTTAGGAGAATTGGAACTGACTGAGGGGAGTGAATGAGGTCTTCAATTACTATGAACCATCAGACGAAGTGTTATGTAGTTGAAATGCAGTTCAAATGTTTTCTTTCCTTGAATTATAGGCTCTCCAACACAAAGAACAAATGAGGATGGCGCCCAAAACAGAAGTCTTGGCGGAGTCGGGCTGCCTCTCGGGTGTATCTCGGAATCACGTGATTCATCTGAGAGTGGTTATGGCAGTTTAATAAGTTCTGAAAGTACTAAAACATACGTTGACAATTCATATAACCGCAAGCTAGGACGAGTTGGGTTGCCACATGGTGCTGCTGTTGTATCAAAGAGTGGGTCTAATGGTACGCACTTCTCTGTTTCCTGTCACCATTTAATTTCTTTGTCTACCTGCACTCTGTTCAGTGAGAGAGAAATTCATAGTATTTAATGTCGTTTGCAAGCACTATCAAATGGGAAACGACCTTTCACGAGAGGCTCGGACATCGCAAGCTTTTCCTCTTTCACGCCGAGCTCCTGTATGGAGAAGCTTACCAAAAATTTTGTAACTTCTTCGATGACATCTGTCACGTGGTAACCAGGAGCCCGCCCTCACTCCTCTCATTCACGTGATGTATGAGCCAACCCGCTAAAAGATGAATTCCGTTGTTTTGGTTTGACTTTGAAAATCAGAACAATAATTTGTGGGCCCCTGTTGTCAAACAATAGAGTCCACGATCTAGCGATTTGTCCGGTACTTTTGTGTTAACACCGTCCACCTGAACATAATAGTTGGTTGATTTCTATATCGTTTATTTCAGAAACTAGTATTCGACGTGTCTTTGCGAATGTTTTTGTCAGGCGGGGCTCCTATCTAGAGTAGCTAAACAAAAATTCTGCGACATCTTCGATGAGGTCTGTCACGTTGTTACCGAGGGACCGCCCTCACTCCATGTATTCACGTGATGCATGCGCCAACCCGCCAAAGATAAATTCTGATAATTTCCTTACTGGGACTGTTTGTCATGTTCAGATGTACCGATAAGGTATCGTGTATGGGTTTATGCTTAAACGTGCCTGTGTCCAAGTATAAGTTTTTTCATTTCTTTTCCATTTTATTCTTCAACAAGCATTCGCCGTGTCTTGGCGACTGTTATTGTTATCTGTATTACAGAGGAGCAATACTCTTTCACGTGAGAGAAAACCATTTTCTACCATATTATCACAAATACATAGCCTACTTTCTGCAATCATTCTATTTCAAAAATTAATATTTTATTTCAAGTCATTGGCGGGCATTTACATCTGCAAGATCGTGCCCCAAGGACTTGCATCTAATATAAACTGTATGACACCATATCATACATTCGTGTTGGTGTGTCGTTAAATCTCATCTAACTGACAATATAGATCGTGCGTCAAATCTCGCAAGTTTTTCCCCTGATGTGTCAACAATTTAACTAGAAAACATGCAACCAAACATTGTTTTAGTACATACGTTGTACATGAGGAGTTTCAACAGCTATTTTATTAGGCTGAGGTCAGAGATGATCTGACGGAGTTCACCGGAAGCTAAAAGCAGCAATCTCTTACCCAAAAGTTCAATTTTTGTAGTAGTCTAAAGTAATTCTCGATTGGCATAACCATTTGATTGAAAGCAAATTTAAAAAAGGAAAATTACTGTAGCTGATATTACACAACCTGCACTGTGTACAGAGAGTTTTTGATTACACATTGGAGACTTGTATACTAACCATGAAACAATAAACTGAGACTGTGTCTGAATAAGGATAAGTTTTAGTTCCAGGAGCGACATAATTAAGTAGGTAAGGAGAACTGGAACTGTTCGGGATGAGAGGATTAGACCTTCAAATACTACGAACCGTCAAACGAATCCTTATGTAGTAATAATGCTTATATTGAAAAAAAAAACTGATGGCACTTAATAAACATTGATATCGCAAACCAGTTCAAATGTTTTCTTTCCTTGAATTATAGGCTCTCCAACACAAAGAACAAATGAGGATGGCGCCCAAAACAGAAGTCTTGGCGGAGTGGGGCTGCCTCTCGGGTATATCTCGGAATCACGTGATTCATCTGAAAGTGGTTATGGCAGTTCAATCAGTTCTAAAAGTTCTAAAACATACGTTGACAACTCATATAACCGCAAGCTAGGACGAGTTGGGTTGCCACATGGTGCTGCTGTTGTATCAAAGAGTGGATCTAATGGTACGCACTTCTCTGTTTCCTATCACCATTTATTTGCTTTTTTTACCTGTACCTTGTTCAATGAAAAAAATTATGGTAAAAAATGTCATTTTTTTTTTGGTGAACATACAACAGGTAAGAGGTGCATTAGCGGGACAAAGCCTTCAAGAGAGGCTCGGACCTCGCACGCCTTTTATATAACTCACGCGGAGCTCGTTTTGTCCATTTAGAGATGTGATTTTTCGAAGCTACTTTTGGTTCATGTCCGTGTTGTTTATTGTAGGCATGCATACGTAACGTAACGATGGTATGCACAGGCGACGGCCTGCGACTAGCGTTGTTATGTGATACTATCCCGAATGACCTTTGGCCCGGGAGGCCGATTTGTAATCATGAAAGGGCTTATTAATAATACTCAACCTTTTGAGGTGCTTAGTTACTGTCTAATTGAAGCCGAAACTAACAACTGTTTGTAATTTAATCTATTTACTAAAGAGCCCTGCAAATGCCATTTTCGTCTTTTTGGTGATGGCGCTGCGCAATCCCAATCGTTGAAAATTCTCTTCAAGAGAATAAAGTAGTGTTCATGTGAGGGGTCGTAGTGGTAAATCAAGAACGACAGGTGGGTATCGGGGCCCAGTGCAACTAGCAGGAAGGTGGGGATTGTTTTACATGCTTTTGTTTTATTAATTTTTACAAATAATACAAAGAGATAATTAACAAGTGGTACGATAAGGAGTGCACTTACAGACGTACCATTTATGTTGATGCTATCTAGCTAAACACAATTGTTTATTCGCCAGCGGATCTCCGAAGAGACACAGAAACCTGTGGGAGCAGAAATAAAGTGAAAATTAACGCTCATGACAACTGCGTGGTATATATAAATCAAAATTGGTAAAGCTGGAAAATCTGGCTGAGGTGAAAGAACGATGTTGACTCCACCGGAATTCGAACTCGGGACCTCCCGCTTTCTAGTGCGGACGCTCGAACCACTGAGCCGTGAAGCTAAGTTGGTTTGGCCTTTGTTCAAATAACAGATGAAGCAACTCGCATTTCACCTCCTAAGCAGGCGCCTAATTTTGGAACAGCACTAGTTCTCGTTTGATGCAAGCCCAACCAGAGATCAAAGTTGATGCTGTCCAGCTGAGCACAATTGTTTATTCGCCAGTGGATCTCCGAAGAGATACAGAAACATGTGGGTGCAAAAAATGAAGTGAAAATAAACGCTGATGACAACTGCGTGGTACATATAAATCAAATTGGTAAAGCTGGAAAATCTGGCTGAGGTGAAAAAACGATGTTGACTCCACCGGAATTCGAACTCGGGACCTCCCGCTTTCTAGTGCGGACGCTCGAACCACTGAGCCGTGAAGCTAAGTTGGTTTGGTCTTTGTTCAAATAACAGATGAAGCAACTCGCATTTCACCTCCTGAGCAGGCGCCTAATTTTGGAACAGCACTAGTTCTCGTTTGACGCAAGGGGAAAATTTCCGTCCCCCTTTATGTTTTCACACACTGTTTTAATTGGAATAGGCCTTTTAATAGGAATATATGGCTTACAACTACTCAGGTACTCTCTAAATGTAAAAGACTGAACTTAATTACCCTCTATTATATTGAAAACTGCACATTCACTCCATTAGAGAGCGCAGTCTTTCCACGAAGAATAAAATTCACTCCGAAAGAGCAACGCGATCATTCTTAAAAAGAGTGCTCATTGTAGGCACTCTGTGAAGGGATAATTTTCACTCTTCTTGGAGTTAAGCTACAATGTATGTAGAAGTCTACAGTAATTCTCAGTTGCCACAACTCTTTGATTGACAGCAAGTTAAAAAAATGCAAAGCACTTGGCTCATATTACACAACATGTACCGTAATGAAATAATGAAATTGTTTTGATTACATATTGGGGTCTTGTATACTAACTCTGAAACAATAAACCGAAGTTGTTTCTGGATTATGATGAGTTTTAAACACCTGTGGGTTTAAGACTACTGCAGGTAGGTAAGGAGAATTGGAACTATTTGGGTTGAAAGGATTAGGCCTTCAAATGCTAAGAAACGTCAAAAAAGATGCCATGTAATAAATATGTTAATATCGGTAGAAATAAAATACTTCAATTATGTTAATATTGGTAAAAGACCAAAATGCATATTTATAACACGAATCAGTACAAATATTACATTGTTATGTAATTCTAGGCTATTCATCACAGAGAGCATGTGTGGATAATGCCCAAACCGGATATCTTGGAGAAGTTGAGCTGCCTTTTGAGTGTCTGCCGATATCACGTGATTTATGCAAGAGTAGTTATGGCATTTCTGTCAGTCCTGAAAGTGTCCAGACATACGTTGACAATCCATATAACTGTCTGCCAGGGCAAGTTGGGTTGCCACATGGTCCTGCTATTGTTTTGAAGAGTGGGTCTAGCGGTTCGTACTTTTTTTTTTCAAACCCTTTTGTTTCCTAGGCCTTCAGTCTGAACTTTGTTGAAAGAGAAAGACGTATTTCGTGATTATTGCCCTTTATGGGTGCGCGTGGACTCGCATGTGTCCAATTATTTGTGTTGTGTTGACTTTGAAGAGCAAAACAATAATTCGTGGGCCCTCGGTTGTCAATCAATGGAGTCCAGGATCTAGAGATTCATCCGGTTCGTTTGCATTAAAACAGTACACCCGAACAAAACAGTTGGTTCGTTTCTACTTTATTTAATTCTGGAAGAAGTAGTCTATATGCCATATCTTGCAATTCGGATCACATAGGCTACGGAGATGTATTTCTCTAATGTGAGAGAAAACAATCTATTCCAACCATATTAGCACAAATACCGTCTTTAAACATTTCATTTCATGGCATTGGCAGACATTTACATTTAGATTGGTAGACATTAACATCTATTAGTTCGTGCCTCAGATCTCGCCTTCCCCCCCCCCCCCCCCGTGGTGTCAACATAACAACAATTTTTCATTGATCACTATTGTTTATTCAGAACTGCATAGCACACTGAACACTGCGATATTTACATGCTGTAAATATAGTCCACATAACATTTTGTTTTTAAAATTCACCAAGTTCTTAATTAGTCTCATAGTAATGCCATCTGAAGTCACCAAACATCAGATACCGACAAACACTGAACACTATAACATAGCTTTGGTAAAATTAACAAAAACATGTATTTAGTATATAAGTTGTACACGAGTGTAACAACAGCTATTGCATTAGGCTGCGGTCAGAAATCATCCATTCAATGACGTTTCTTCTTGAGAATGAAACATAGACAATCCAGTAGATCAAAGGCTGTGTGGGGTCACGTGTAACCGATACCTGAGTTTGTTACATGGTTTGTGTCCTCAAGTGATCTATGGTTTAATTGTGTTCACATAGCGAGAAAAGCAATTAAACAAACTTAACTGGTCTGTTAGCTAACCCCAAAGTTCCGTAACTTGTATTTGGTACATCTGGTTCTGTCAATCAATTAATTAGATGTGAAACCTGACCATGTTGAAGGAAAATGTAGTGTGATTCATTTCCTCCCCGAGGCGATTAAATGTAATCAGGTAGAGAAGAACGATGTTTCAAAAGATAAGAAGGAAAGTTTCACCATGTGAGTTCACCAGCAGCTGAAGGCAGTCATCTTTCAGACAAAAGTAAATTTTTGTAACAGTCTACAGTAATTCTCAATTGGCACAACTCTTTGACAGACAGTAGGTTACAAGAATGCAAAGTACTGTAGCTCACATAACATAACCTGTACTGCACTGAGAGTGTTCTGATTACACATTGTATTCTTGTATACTAACCTTTAAAACAATAAACTGAGACTGTGTCTGAATGAGGATAAGTTTAAGAGTTGTGGGAGGAAATTAAGTAAGTAGGTTAGGAGAATTGGAACTGACTGAGGGGAGTGAATGAGGTCTTCAATTACTATGAACCATCAGACGAAGTGTTATGTAGTTGAAATGCAGTTCAAATGTTTTCTTTCCTTGAATTATAGGCTCTCCAACACAAAGAACAAATGAGGATGGCGCCCAAAACAGAAGTCTTGGCGGAGTCGGGCTGCCTCTCGGGTGTATCTCGGAATCACGTGATTCATCTGAGAGTGGTTATGGCAGTTTAATAAGTTCTGAAAGTACTAAAACATACGTTGACAATTCATATAACCGCAAGCTAGGACGAGTTGGGTTGCCACATGGTGCTGCTGTTGTATCAAAGAGTGGGTCTAATGGTACGCACTTCTCTGTTTCCTGTCACCATTTAATTTCTTTGTCTACCTGCACTCTGTTCAGTGAGAGAGAAATTCATAGTATTTAATGTCGTTTGCAAGCACTATCAAATGGGAAACGACCTTTCACGAGAGGCTCGGACATCGCAAGCTTTTCCTCTTTCACGCCGAGCTCCTGTATGGAGAAGCTTACCAAAAATTTTGTAACTTCTTCGATGACATCTGTCACGTGGTAACCAGGAGCCCGCCCTCACTCCTCTCATTCACGTGATGTATGAGCCAACCCGCTAAAAGATGAATTCCGTTGTTTTGGTTTGACTTTGAAAATCAAAACAATAATTTGTGGGCCCCTGTTGTCAAACAATAGAGTCCACGATCTAGCGATTTGTCCGGTACTTTTGTGTTAACACCGTCCACCTGAACATAATAGTTGGTTGATTTCTATATCGTTTATTTCAGAAACTAGTATTCGACGTGTCTTTGCGAATGTTTTTGTCAGGCGGGGCTCCTATCTAGAGTAGCTAAACAAAAATTCTGCGACATCTTCGATGAGGTCTGTCACGTTGTTACCGAGGGACCGCCCTCACTCCATGTATTCACGTGATGCATGCGCCAACCCGCCAAAGATAAATTCTGATAATTTCCTTACTGGGACTGTTTGTCATGTTCAGATGTACCGATAAGGTATCGTGTATGGGTTTATGCTTAAACGTGCCTGTGTCCAAGTATAAGTTTTTTTCATTTCTTTTCCATTTTATTCTTCAACAAGCATTCGCCGTGTCTTGGCGACTGTTATTGTTATCTGTATTACAGAGGGAGCAATACTCTTTCACGTGAGAGAAAACCATTTTCTACCATATTATCACAAATACATAGCCTACTTTCTGCAATCATTCTATTTCAAAAATTAATATTTTATTTCAAGTCATTGGCGGGCATTTACATCTGCAAGATCGTGCCCCAAGGACTTGCATCTAATATAAACTGTATGACACCATATCATACATTCGTGTTGGTGTGTCGTTAAATCTCATCTAACTGACAATATAGATCGTGCGTCAAATCTCGCAAGTTTTTCCCCTGATGTGTCAACAATTTAACTAGAAAACATGCAACCAAACATTGTTTTAGTACATACGTTGTACATGAGGAGTTTCAACAGCTATTTTATTAGGCTGAGGTCAGAGATGATCTGACGGAGTTCACCGGAAGCTAAAAGCAGCAATCTCTTACCCAAAAGTTCAATTTTTGTAGTAGTCTAAAGTAATTCTCGATTGGCATAACCATTTGATTGAAAGCAAATTTAAAAAAGGAAAATTACTGTAGCTGATATTACACAACCTGCACTGTGTACAGAGAGTTTTTGATTACACATTGGAGACTTGTATACTAACCATGAAACAATAAACTGAGACTGTGTCTGAATAAGGATAAGTTTTAGTTCCAGGAGCGACATAATTAAGTAGGTAAGGAGAACTGGAACTGTTCGGGATGAGAGGATTAGACCTTCAAATACTACGAACCGTCAAACGAATCCTTATGTAGTAATAATGCTTATATTGAAAAAAAAAACTGATGGCACTTAATAAACATTGATATCGCAAACCAGTTCAAATGTTTTCTTTCCTTGAATTATAGGCTCTCCAACACAAAGAACAAATGAGGATGGCGCCCAAAACAGAAGTCTTGGCGGAGTGGGGCTGCCTCTCGGGTATATCTCGGAATCACGTGATTCATCTGAAAGTGGTTATGGCAGTTCAATCAGTTCTAAAAGTTCTAAAACATACGTTGACAACTCATATAACCGCAAGCTAGGACGAGTTGGGTTGCCACATGGTGCTGCTGTTGTATCAAAGAGTGGATCTAATGGTACGCACTTCTCTGTTTCCTATCACCATTTATTTGCTTTGTTTACCTGTACCTTGTTCAATGAAAAAAATTATGGTAAAAAACGTCATTTTTTTTTTTGGTGAACATACAACAGGTAAGAGGTGCATTAGCGGGACAAAGCCTTCAAGAGAGGCTCGGACCTCGCACGCCTTTTATATAACTCACGCGGAGCTCCTATCTGGAGTAGCTGACCAAAAATTCTGAGACATCTTTGATGAGGTCTGTCACTTTGTTACCGAGCCCGCCCCACTCCTGGTACTCACGTGATGAGTGCGCTCAACCGCTCAAAGATGAATTCCGATCACGTCCTTACTGGGACAGCTATCATTTATCGATAAGGTATCGTGTGCGGGTCTAGCGGTTCGTATTTCTCATTCTCCGTTAAACATTTAATATCTTTGTCTCCGTCCCTGCAGTTTGCTCAGGGAGAAACGTGTCAGGATTAATGTTGTTTTTAAGTGTGTGTGGACGTGGCTGCGTCCGAGTTACTGTGTTGCGTTGACTTTCAAGACCGTAACAATAAATTTGTGGTTAATTGGTTATCAAACAATGGATTGCTTAATTAGGTCCTCAGTTGTCAAACGTTAGAAAGTGCTTTAGTGTTGCCTTCATTCTGAGGATCAAGTGAAGTCCTCGGAAGTCGGTCATACAATATGTGCCGTGAATGTGTGTGTGTGTTGGTGGGTGGCTGGTCTGTTAAAACACTTGTTAGCAGTACATGCCTTGAAATCATGTATCAAATGTCAATGATCTCTGTGTCAATTTTAGGGACCCTTATTTGTCGAACTGAAAACATTTTCAGTGTAACTGCAAATCGATGTCAAAGTTCGTTAAACTTAAAAACCCGGGGACATTTAAGCCTAATTCAGCATAAATCGACAGAAGCAGGTGTTCAAGATTTTTTACTTTTATTTTGTGGGACTCCTGAACCATAGGCTAGCTGATGGGGTCATTACGTACGTTCTCGCAACAAATTCTTCGGTCAAAACAAGGTAATCAGATACCATGCTAATTTACAACCATTGCTTGTTAGCAATGATATATTCCACAATGAGTGCAGTCAGCACTTACGCTTCTCGGCCTTTTGACTAAAATCATGACAATGTGTACTATCTGTACCTTTATCCAGAATAGAATAGAGCCATACATGACAGCCCGGTCATGTAAATGGTCTAAGGGTCGTGGGGTTGTTCAATAAAGTGGACATAGTTTTCTTTGGAAGAAGAACTACTTCGGGAGTATATGTTTTTGGTTCCCAGAACGTGCGCAGATGTGATTTCGGTACGAGGTGATCTTGAACTGATTACATGTTCATCACAACTTATGTCAATTAATTTAAGTATAGTTGCTTCCTTGTCCATTTGAAGTTCTGTATGGCACGCTTTACCACATAGTTCAGTTTTTATCTACATGGTATGATTTTGCTTCTTAAGAATTGATCAAAGATATGCCATTAGAACAAAGGCGGTGTGGAACATAACTAGTATGCGACTTTGGTACATGATCTGTGCCTTCAAGTAACTACATGGTTCCCTTGTCTTTATACTGCGTATTTTGGTGTACCTGGCACTGTCAATCGATTAATCAGATGTGAAAGCGGACTTTATCAAGTGTACGTGTAGTATGCTTCTTTTCGTCCCTAAAGCGATGAGAGGTTACAAGGCAGAGAATTGAGGATGGTTCAAAAAGTAAAAAGGGAAAGTGACCTCATGGGTTGCTGTCAGGTCCTATTTTCGCACCATTATATTTTCACAATGTTTTGTCTCTCCGCCCCCCGGATTTCTGTCGTCCGCTGCATGTTTTGATGGATACCAATGCTTCGAGCTTTACTCTTCTCCATGAGTATCACTGATCTTCCAACAAGCATAAAATCTGCCATCAGAATGCGTGCTGATGGCTGCATTTTGTACCGAGCTATTGGTTGCATCAGTGATCGCCATAGGCTCCACAAGAAATGGATGACTTTTCTTCATGGAGCAAGGAGAAGCAGATCGATCCCAGTGCACAGTGTTTAATTGACGAGACTCTTCTCTAGCAAGGGGAAGAACGTATGCATGTAGGTGCCACCATAATAAGCAATTTCTTATATACATGAAATAAGAACAAAAAAAAGGCTTCGGAGATTTTAGTCTTAACTCGTACACTATCTATCTATCCTTCAATCCATCCATCAATCCATCCTTCCAGGGACGGGATTTGATCTCTGAAAGTGGGGTGGGGCGAATTCGGGCAGACTACCAAACGGCAAAGCCCGTTGGGGGTCCAGGGGCGAAACCCCCGGAGGTCCCTGGGTATTTACGAAATTGTTGGCATTAAAATGATGCATTTTATCCTCAACTTTATATTACATAAGATGGGCACTTAACAGAACACAAATATAACAATTTGACTTTCTTCAGGTATATCCTTACTCCGTATGATTAAAGTCGGCCGGAATCGATAATGCAGAGAATGCGGGGAGGGAGAATGGATTGCTTAAAATTGAGGTTCTTCAGGGGCTCCATCCTTGGTGCCCCAGATCTTCTTTTCAGAAAGCTAGGGGGCTTCTCATGTGATGTGAATTCAGCGCTTGTCTATGATGGAGCGCGCGAAGCGCGCAGAAAAATTTAAAGTTTAAGACATCCCAGTAATGACTTGGAATGAAAATTAGAGAGAGAACGGGCCACTTTTAACCTAAGCTGAATCACGGTGGCCCCTTAAAGACATTCTTACTGAAGCACAAACATACTCTGGTTTCCTATAGAGTCTTTTTCAGGTGACTCTCAAAGGGCCGTAAATTGTAAATGGGCGCGCGGAGCGCGCGCGAATAATGAATTTTTACTTCATCTCAATAGTGCAATTGAAATAAAATTAAACAAAGAGTGGTCCCTTTTCACTACAGCTGAATAAGGGTTACCCCTGAGGATATTTGTACTAAGCCAAAACATACCGTTGGTTTGCTATATAGTTCTTTTCATGAAATTTTTTATACAGTCCTTACCTGTGATGGGACGCGCAGAACACGCCGAAAAATGGACTTTTGAGACATATCAATAGAGAAATTAATGGAAATTAAAGAAAGGGTGGGTCTCTTTTCACTTCAGCACAGAAAGAGTGGAGCTCCAGACGGTGAAAATTGATGAGGTGTTCTACAAGAAGTATCCCCGAATCCTGAAATATTTAAAACGGGTGCAAGCGAAGTCTGTCAAAAAACAGCGTTGAGACATTTATTGGAAGAATATTGTTTCTATTTAGTTTTCAGTGTAGTATATATGATCTGTAGCAAAAGCAACCAGACTAAGACGTAAAAAAAATTAAGTTCTGGAAAAAAGTGGGGGGCAAGTGCCCCCTGTAATCCCGCCTATGCATCCTTCCATCCATCTGTCTGTCTGCCCATCCACCCATCAACAACGTACACTGTCGACACATTGGGATTTGGCTGGTACGCTCGGTTGTCGACTGAATTGGTGGTGGGCTTTAGATTTGACGACGCAGACGTCAGCTGCAACGTAATGACCTAATCTTTTGCATTGCCCTTGTCAGATGTAGCGTAACTTCGCGTTGTGCTTGACAAGAAATATTCACATATGACGTCAATTCGTTGTAGATGAGATCCGCGAAGTGACATCAAAGGTGTTCCCTGATGAAGCTAGGGTATGACGCAGAACAGGCTGGGGTGGAATTTCACCTTCACAAGGAAAATCTTCGAAAAGCAGCATCTGCTCCAAAAATGCCCCATGGTCTTGAAACTTTGCAAGGACGATTTCTTTTGTGGGGCTTCCGATCAGTTGCACAAATATTTTACATCAAAGGCCATGCAGATGTAATTAATATTCTGAGCGCGTACGGCTTAGAACTTTATCTTCAAAATAACAACGCTTGTTAGTGGAAGACTTATGCTAGGATTGTAGTCATTCACACATGGTTGCATGAAAATTCATAAGTCATATAATGAGTACATGATCTCTTTTGTTTTTCTGTGTGTTTTTTTTTTTTTCATGAGAAAGTGGGGCTTTTGACCAATATCTTATGAACGCATTGCCCTCTGGAGGAAATTTTTGAAGGATTATTACTGATGTCATTCATCCCCTTCATCCCTTATAGGCCTAGTGTTTGCGGAACAGAAGCATGTATAATGATAATAATAATAATGATGACGACGACGACGACGATGATGCCTCGGATCAAGGCGCTGTACATAAATCTTTCACAATCTGTTCATTCCAAAACTCCTTCTCAGGCCTCTATGGACCATACAAACCTGGCTGTCATTTCGGCGCCCACGGTTTTCAACACTCGATATGTATTATTACCGTGTCCCCATCTCTTATGTTGATCACCAAGCAAGGAGTCAACAGGTCCCATTTTTAAAGTCTTTGGTATAACTTTACCAGGATTTGAATCCCGGACTCCCGGCTGAGAGGCGGATGCTCTAAGCATTAGGCCAACCTTTCGGTTTATGTAACATGTAGGCATGTGTAACAAGCTGTGCCTCTACATGTGTCTGTCATCTTGACCGTGGTGTAGACATATGTTCAGCAAATTACCGGGCCACATGGGGTCAAACCAAAGTTCAACGACAGTCAAAGTGATTAACCAGCATGCTCGATTGACAAATGTAGGTTCAAAGAAGAGTTGAGCGACTTCACAGCTTATGCTCCTGTTTATTTCTTGTTGGAAGAAAGAGTCGGAAGAAAAAGAAAACTTACCAGTTACGCATGCGTGTTTGTGTCTGTGATGCTTTTTCGTTAACACGATGATTGATGGTTCAAGATCGTACTATTATCCCACACAAAAACAACAATAATCATCAACAGATTTTCTTGAACTTCCTTTTTCAGGCCAGACTACCTCGAGCTCTCCTAGCAGCATTTACTCCGGTAAAGTGTATACGGATAATCCCATGAATCGCCGTCTTGGACGAGTTGGAAAGCCACATGGTTCCATGCCAAATTCAAGATCAGCTAATACTAAGTCGTCGGCGTCGCCAGAAGTGTACGTCGATGATGCTTACAACCGAGCCCTAGGAAGAGCCGGTGAACCATCTGTCAGGGACTTGTTCCAGAGGCATAAAGATCATCCGGTGAGCATTACTAGTTGAAAGGAAGGTGTATGTAGAAATATTCTTCAGAGGCATATTCCGGTGGCTTTTTACCTGGGTCTTGTAAGAAAAACAAAACAATTCCACGCCATGTCCTTAAGTCCCTGTATTAATACCCTTCTGCTCAATCAAGATATCTCCTTTTAAAGATTAGTTTTTTTTTTTTTTGTTAAAAATACCTCTGCCTTTCTAAAAAGCCACGGACAGGCATGTTATATAGGCACATTGTGTTAGATTCCTTTTGTTGGTCATTATTTTTAAACGTCCTCTTTGTCCTTGAAATTTAATACTGTTGGAATTTTTGAATATCTTTTCCTGTAGACCCAGAATTACCCTTCACTATACGAAGAGTACAACCAAGAATGTTGCTTAATAATGCCTGCCGCGGCATCAAAACTATATATAAATTGAATGCGATGTCAAAATAATGTGCGGCGATGACATCACAGATGATGCACCAAATCTCAAGAAAAACTGCGTTACGGTAAAACAAAAAAAGGCTTCCGAACGCTGTATGCTATTGGGATGCAATTTTAACCTCCTGAAAGAGACAATTTTCCTGCATATTTTGAAGTTAATGAATTTTGTCTCTGGAAAATGCATTTCATGGCTTTCTAATACACCTACAGTTTTATCAGATCAATTTATCGGGACAAATACGTTCAATGGATCTGTGTGCAAACTTTGAAGAACATTCCTTGTTACTTCTAACTTCAGTGGGGACTTTTAATTTCAGGACGAGAGAAACGGATGGCGCTCCGCGTGGCAAAATACTGCACTGCTAGGGCAATATCCTAGCTCATGGGGTTTGCTTTTTTGACGGTGAATTCCCAAGTTAGATGCATGCATCATTTGCGTCATTTTATTTACATGGTATGCTGCTGATAAAAAACTGTGAAAATTAAAGAGGCCTATTTGTATTAAGGGAGAAACTCCTGCTTGTTTTGTGTGTATGGGGGTCTTCTAAGGATGACACTTTGACTCAAATATAGCGACACGTGTGGACGAAACAAAGCACTGTAGTTTTAAGTAATTAAATAATGAATGCGTTAAGTGCTATGTTATTTTCCCGCACCGTCTTCTGCAAATCGAAACGCTTTTTATGTCAGGACGGGAGCCCCGTGTGTGCGTTTAATTTTCCGTTGATCTACTGTTGTTCTACTGTCCTAAATAGACGTCACTATAGACCTCATGCATATGATGTTGCAACAGTCTTCGTAAATTCTCTACACATGCAAGTCGAATTCTACTGTTTGAGGCCTACCTCCGCTTCAAATATGTTCGACATAAATTTCGATGATGCGACCACGTGTTTCATTATTATTCCTCCAAAATGACGTTAGCATGTCGACAAAGCATAAGCCTCTACATTTTTTTTTTTTTTTTTGTTCTATGTTGTTGTTGGGTTGTTTTTTTTTTATTTTTTATTTTTTTTTATTCAGGGTATACACATGCACAACACAGTTACCGCGCTTAAGGTTCTTTTCCTTATAGTAGCAACGCTAAAGTAGAAGAAGCAGCTTAATGCAGGGTGAACATTGTGGGGACACTATCCTGCTGTATTTGAAACAATCATTGCACAAGCAGTTCGACTGAAGAGCATGCGCAAAACATTTGCTAACACTTCAATACCTTATTGGCATGGGAAAGCAAAGGAAATGACGTGTCTCCAATTGACCCCGTATTCGATGCACATCTCTTTGACTACAATCGGGCAGAATCTTTGAATATGGAAATTTTATATGCAGTTTTTTGATTGATTCTTAAAGTTTGAAAGGTCCTCTTTTAGAATCTACCGGGTAACGTCGCTTCACTGTTGAACGTTTTGAGAAATACTAGATGGAGTAAAAAATGGCCGTTATTACATGCTCTCTCCATATGGAAGCTTCTATTCAGCCATGCATGGTAATTTTTGTGTCTATTTGTATGCTTTATAGGTCAGGCAATCCGTTTAAACCAATTGTGAAATCTTTGGGATCAGGTGACATATCCAAGATCCTAGCCATTTGGGACACTATTGCATACTCTCCCATGGCAACATCGATAGTTGCATGAAAATAGTACTGAGAGTATCTTTTCATATGTTTTTGGTGTCCAGCATACGTTTCGGGGAATCACGGGATGTTATTCAAGACAGTTGTCATTTTGACCGCATTTACATACAGTGTAACCTCCCAAATAACTTTGTTCATATTCACGTTATAAAAGTACTGTTGGTTGTCCGAAGTTATGCTTATGGCATCTGTCAACGTCAAGCAATCTATTGAAATAATTTTGGATGCGTTAAGGAATCATATGATGTTTAATCCAAGATGGCTTCCCAATGGCCACCGTATAATGGATTCCAATACTTTGCAAGACGGCACAACGAAATTAATGATACCAAAGGCAAGGAAGGGTGTGAAGTTTGGTTGCCAGAAAAAAGTTAAAATCAATAAGCTTGCTTTTGCTACCTCTAGTCATTTCTCCCTTCCCCTTCCTCTTACCTTCAAAAATATGTTAACCCCCTCCCTTTCCCATGAAGATTCCCACACTGCTTCTATTCTAGGCCCTAGCAAACTATTGGAGGCAGAAAGTAGCAACCTGACAGTTTACATCTTGGCTACATTGGCAATCTCATTTGATGTCATGTGCTGGAGGTGACTGCTGTCTTCAGACAGTTTGGATCCTTCAATTGACCCTCAAGAGAGGCTTTTATCTATCATATTATAATTCATAACCATGATATAGTAACGTATGAGTGACGTTACCACTAGGTTTGGTCAGATAAAGAAAACGAACAACTCGTATGAGTTAGTTCAAGATGAATGAAAATGTGGTAATAATTTTAGTCCACGTGCACTATTTGAAGACGACTGTTAAGTTTCTTCGCAAATGCTCAAATTATTGTTTTCGCGGAAGCAGTATATGTTGACTTCCTCGTGTTAGAGACGAGCTAAGTTCATTGCATATGTATTGTATTGATGAAAATAGTTGTCTTCCCAGACATTAATTAACTGAACGAAGACTGAAAAGTAATGTGGAGTGTAATGTGGAATCAGATCGATCCATTTTGTCTCAGTGATCAACTTGCATGAAGGGAAACCATGTGAGGACGTGATTTACACATATGTTTGTGGGTTGAATTCACTGTTCTTTCAGCCTGCGGAAAATGATTTGTGCTGTTAGTTGTTCCGTTTCTTAATTGCTCCTTAGTGCATTGACAAAAGAAATCATGGCATTGCCTCGACGAAAATATCGAATAATTAGAAGTTTACATCTAGCTGACATTGAATGGAATACGGTGGGGTGTGGTATATTGACCTGATTTATGAATGGGAAGACGCAATTGGAAAAATCTAGCCTTCTGTACATATGTAAGATCGATCATAATAAGGAGAGTGGAAAAGTTGTCAACTATAATTCACTTCAATGTAATAATTCAGCATTGTCGCCAATACACAGAAGCAACTTTTAATGGGAACACCTCAACCAAAAAATATTTTTACTCACGCTTTTATCTTCAGCACATTCATGCAAATTGGTAATCATTGCAAAATGGGTTAAACTGACATGTCAACCATACCTCTAGAATTTTAGTACCCCGCAAGTATTAATGCAGTGTAATTACGTTACAGACTACCACTTTGAACAAATGTAGACTATGAACCAAGATTACACTTCTCTCTGTCACTGTTAAGAAACCAAATACCACTTCCGCGAAATAACTTGTCTGGGTTATCGCAATGAAACTTAAAAATTGTTTGGAAACGGTATAGGATTACATCGATTATGTTACGATTATGTTATGTTCATTCATCTTATTCGAGCTCTTTGTTTCTTTTATGTGGCCGAATCAAAAGGTCAGTATCACCAAGTAATGGCTATTACATGGCCGTGTATCAACGATTTTCCTCAATGGCAAATGCAGAATCCAGATCGTCTAAACGTAGCAACTACTTCCAGCATATGATATTACAATTAAATACAGGACTGCCAACGTAGCCACGATGGAAACACTATGGTAGCTAATATCCGTATATTTCTGCTAGGGCGTAGAACAGAGGTAGTGCAGGCGTCTTTATGGGAAGAGGAGCTAGATGGGTGTATTTTTGAAAAGGAAGAAGATTTCGCAGAGCAGAACTCCCAGGCAGGATAGATGGGTATAGTTTGTAAATCTCCCGGGGAATCACTCTACTTGGTCTGGTATTGATTGCATGACGCATGGCGGTCATTTGGGGTTGTCATCCTTCATTTTACTTTGATTCCCAACGTGTCTGCAATTAGGTCGACTGCTTGACACAAAAATTTAAACAAGGCACTGGGATTACTATTATAGTCTAAATGTAGATGTGGCTATAGGGGAAAATATAATGTATGCAATTGCACCCAAAATGGCGGTCATCTTAGATTTGTTGCCACTTCATTCCCCAAAGCGTCCAAAATAAGTTAGAATGAAAAACTTGATGTCAGAAACATAAATAGAGATTTGTACTGATAATTTCGTCTTAATGTGAGTGGAGGTATTCGATACACTATAGTGCCGAATGTACTTTCCGCCAAGCTGACGGCAATCTTGAATTTGACATCACGTGATTCCCAAAATGATTCCCACACCGATTGAATTGATTAAACTACAATTACTCACTCGTAGTTCTATTTTGGACTCAATGTAGTTACAAGTGGAATCGTATATGGTGTGTACGCCTTAATTGTCGCGTCTAAAATGACCGTCATCTTGTCTTTATTGTTACATTTTTCCAAATCGTCGGCAATCGGTTTGGATGATTTAGACATCAAAATTTCCATTTAAGGTTGAAACTTAGCTTAATTATTAGAAAAAAACATGGAATGACGGCCATTTGCAAGCCAACTTGCATTTGTCAAAACCCTAAAGTGTGACGCAAAGTCACCTGGTAGATTCTGAAAGAGGACTTTTCAAACCCTGGAAAACAATTAAGAAAGAATTGGATAAAATTTCCAGGTAAGCCCGAAAAATCCGCTTTTACTATACAAGTATAGATTTCATGTGCGTGAACTACATCTGCACCTGGGGCTGAGGCTAAGGGGTTAAAGAATGTTATAACCTGTCCACATTTTGACTTGGAGGGTGCCCAACTCATCCCCCCCCCCCGTATTGTTGGGTACACGTCTGAAAAAAATTAAGTACGCAATTACGTGTCTCCTTAGGTATACCA
Source organism: Holothuria scabra (assembly GCA_037179385.1). Lineage (NCBI taxonomy): Eukaryota > Metazoa > Echinodermata > Holothuroidea > Aspidochirotida > Holothuriidae > Holothuria > Holothuria scabra. The sequence continues at coordinate 1,121,472 of CM074196.1, read as the reverse complement.
AATACCGAATGAAGTATGCACCAAATCACATATTTTTACATGTAAAAACCACAAAAATGCTTAACATGCACGTGTCTCTCTTACCCCCCCCCCTTTCCGTCGAGCACAATCGCGCCCGATGGCTTCGCTCCCTAGAAATACCTACCTTTTAGTGTCAGTTTTACATATTGCCGTATGCAAACTCCACCCTGACAAGAAATCGATGACAATGCTGACACTTGTCCATGACCGTATACGTTATAACTTGGTGCGAACCATAAGTTGCATCAGCTGATTATGCATATTGAAATTAATTATCATTTCAGGACGAGGATTTCCAATTAGTAGGAACAGACAACGATGAGTACACCGCAGATCACGTGACGGGTCTCATCAATCGACAGGATGAAGTCGAAAAATGGCAGAAAGAAACAGGAAGCACCCGCCACCTACAAACTCCTGCAGAACTTCGTAACCGTTACGAGGGAGAAGTCATTCTGTTTGAGGAAATTGATCTGCGACAGAAAATTGGAAATGGGGGGTTTGGTGATGTCTACTTTGGCAAGTGGAATCAGTCGGTTGTGGCTGTTAAGAAACTGCGCGTACAGCGCGTTTCCAAGAAAAGGTTGAAAGAATTCACCGACGAGTTAATGGTTTTCTGTACACTGGAACACAAAAATATCGTGAAATTTATTGGGGCATGTGTGGTTTCACCAAACCTTGCCATTGTTATGGAGTACATGGATTGCAGCTTACACGAGGCTATTCACGTTAATGATGAGCGTGAATTTTCAGACGCAGAGCGTTTGTCTCTCATCGAACAAATCATGCATGGTCTGAAATACCTCCACGGAAAACAGATCGCCCATTGTGATTTGAAATCTCAGAATGTTTTGCTAGAATTGGCTGATCATCCAATTGCAAAACTGACCGATTTTGGACTGAGCATGATGAGAGCTGAATCTGAAAGCTCAGTGTCGGGGATAGAGCGGGTTCGCAACATCGGAACACCTCGGTATTCAGCGCCAGAAGTGTTGCGCGGTGAGCTACTTTCAAGAGAAAACATGTTCAAAGCTGACATGTACTCTGCGTCCTTGATAGTATTTGAAATCATTTGTGACAAAGAACCGTTCCCACAACTGAGATACGTTCAGCTTTGCAAGCATGTTGGAGAAGGAACGATGACACCAGACATTCCACATGAGATACAAATCTCTTCTCCACTTAAGCGTCGCCTAAGGGCTTGCTGGAGCCGTGACCCGGAAGAACGTCCAACAGCTGCTAGCTTTTGGTCGACAGTTAAATGCCTAGGGAGTTTTCATGAAGCGTAGGATGCTCCAAAGTTGTTGAAAGAGAACGACCTTGTCTCGTGGAATGGCATTAAGTTACATATGTTTAATCGCGATTATCAGTCTAGTGCGTAAAACTCTTAAGTGAAATTGGACGCTGTCCATTGTCGATAAGACAAACTTCAATTGATTTCATACTTATAGGATAGATCTTCATCTATTTTATAGCCATGTTTTCTAGTTGCGGTGCCTGCCAGTGGCGAAGCTACGGGGGGGGGGGGGGAAGGGGGCAAGTTGCCCCCCCCCCCCGAAAATATTTTGGGGAAATTTGTGAATTTAGGGGAAATATCAAGTTGACGAAATAATACTTTCTTTCCTATTTCTTTAAATTTTTCTCACTATAAGTAATCGCGAAACATTTCTCATGCATAACTCGAATTTCCATGCAACGTATTTCCCCAAATCTCATCTGTATCACTGCAGCATGAAACGTGCTTGACTCGCATTCCGCAGAAATGCCCTCTCTGCAGCAGCTTGAATGTTCTCTGGTACACATGCAGGGTATTTTGATCAGTTCAGCGCATACTGCGCAATACTGTCAGGCTATGAGACCGGAGCATAGTGACCATCATCGAGCTAGTTCCGTACGTATCGTTGAGCTTATGTTATGTTCATCAACTTGATGCACTGTTGGATAATACGTTGCTAATAAATAGTAACATAATCATAACCTCGTGAACAGTGGCGTAGCTAGGATTTTTTCCAGGGGGGGGCAAAGGTATGAAATTTCCCCAAAACTTTTTCCGGTCAATGTATATGTATTTCATATAAAATATGCAAATTTACAAGTATAACAACACTACCATGTTATTTTGTAATATTAACTGCATTTTAATCTTAAAGTATAACATAGGGCAATCGGAAATAACAAAGTATATTATTTTGGTAAACAATATCTGGTTTATTTGTATGTAGTAATGCAGTGGCGTACGCAGGATTTCCCTGAAGGGGGGGGGGGCATGCAGTATGGTCTAAGGGGAGGGGTGGCCGGAAATTTTTTGACGTTTTCAAGGAGCTTAGATGCAAAATGGTGCAAGATTTTCGACTTTGACAGGAACAGTGTTAAACGTTGAATTGTGGTGGTTCTTGAGGATAAAACTGAAACTTTTGTGTCTTTACATGCATTCTTGTGCCATTTATGCTACCTTACGAAGTCATTGAATTTGCACACTTTTAGGAGTCAAAATAAAAGAGCATTGATCAGTACAGGATTGTGGTTTTTCTTGGCCGCAAAACGTTATTTATCATAAAGATTATCTAAGCGGAGCGCCACCATTGGTTGGCGCGGAGCGTAGAGAAAATTTCGAAAATTCAGACCCCTCAGAGGGCCGGAAATAGCATTTTCCTGACTTATACGGTGAATCTCAAGAGTCGCTATCTTCTTTTGTCGTTTGCAAATGCTCACTTCAACATTCAAAATATATTTGCAAACTGCAAAGTGATCAGAGAGTTAAGAGCTAATTTGACCCCAAAAATGTAATTTTGCCCGTAAAGAAAATTTCGAAAAATCAGACCCCTCAGATGGCCAAAAATATCGTATTCATGCTTGTAAACAGAATCTTAACATGTAGTCTTTATTTTAATCGATTCCATCAGTGGGATACAGAGTCCACCTTTTTAAGTAAACAAATTGGAATTAGACAGAAATTGCCTATTTGTAGGAATTAAAAAAAATTGGCATCACTGAGGGGCCTTGCAGAGGCCATCCTTCCCCTTTAAAAATTTTTGAAAAATTGGGTGTCCTTATAGGCAATCTGGTGCCACATAGGCTATGCTATCTTTTGAAGTACAATCTGTGTTACTAAAGTTTGACTCCGTATTTTTAAGAACAAAGAAAAATGGCATCGGTGAGGGGGGAGCATGACCAAATGGCCCCCCCCCCCATTCGCAGGTCACTGAAAGGTCGCCTGATAGTGGCTCGATCACACAGGATATATTGTTAGAACAGCAGTCTGTTAAGTGTAGAAGGCTGCAAGGTACTGATGGACCAGTTTATTGTTACACCCCAAGTGAGCAGAAGGCTATTTCCCCGAACTAGCCTGTAAGCCTCCAAGGATTACGATAAGTAACAAAATTAAGTATACCCATGGATCCCGTTCATTCTAATTTCTATACTAACGTTAAGTCTATCGTTGGCCATGGATTGTTTCAGCCCCATCCATCGTTATGTTAACAGAGTAAAATCGGTATAGTTTAAACCCCTCCCGCTACTAGCTTGTTGGGCTACTAGCTTGTTGGACAATAACCTCGGGGGTCTACGTTAGTGACTGGTCAGTTTTCATATCCTTTCACTGAATTCCCAAAATGTACAACGCAGGGACCGTGTAGTGTGTACAAGGTGATAAGTTCGGGTTTGCAGCCTTTCAGTGTTAGTTGCACTGTATCAGCTGTTGTTAAATTCCTGAGTAACAGCTTCTTGTACACTGAAATGCACTGATCATTAACACCCGCGCGTATACACGAGAATATGCAATCTACTACGCGGCAAGGTCGTTCCTGTGGAACGCGAGTAGGGCCGGATGATGCGACACTGACGAATGTGGGTTAATTTGTTGCATGAAAATACGAATTATGTATGAGAAATGTCTCACACTTTCTTATTCTAACAAAATTTTGAGAAATTTTGTTGGAGTGAGAAAATTCATCAAATTTCCTCAATTTCATCAAATTTCCCCAAAATATTTTCCAGGGGGGCAACTTGCCCCCCCCCCCCCCTGCCCCCCAGTAGCTACGCCACTGCTCGTGAACGAAATATTCCCTCATTTAATTATCACAATTTCCTTTTTTTCTTTTTTTCTTTCCACAAGCATTATATTTATATTCGGTTTAAGGCTGTCAGCAATACATACCGGTAGGCTTTAGAGTTTCCAATTTTTCCTTTTTATAAATATTGTGAACAAATTTTCTCCTTAGAAGTTTTCAGGACAAGAAAAATATGACATTCTAAGCATGAAGTAATTAGGCACAGGGAGTGTCATTTCCTGCAGTCTAGGGGTATATTTCTACTGGCGAGACGCTCCTCGCGAACCGAAGGTCGCGCTCCGCGTATCGCTCTCACCCGTCACTAAAGTTGACAACGCCCTGGGTTAGGTAAGGTAAGGCGACGTTTAACAGCCCAGTTTCAAACCTATTGGTTGACAGCGCCCTGGGTTAAGTTTAAGCATTAATGGCCTCTCATCCTACAAGCTACAGCCGGGCAGGTTATAGACTGACCTTACTCTGTGTTTAACCATGGATGGAGCTTAAAACAATAGCTTACCGTTGTCTAGACATAATAACCCTGCAAACCTCGAAAAACGTACGATGTTTACCTTATTTTAAACGGACTGGTTCGGAAAATTTACCTTTTTAATCAGTTCGGAAAATTAATGTAGTTAATCACTGGGGAGAGGGGTGACAACGGGCCCATGATGACATTGTCTTAATCCAATGTATGTAGCAGGCAGCTTCAGGATCTTGTAGGCCATGTATTAACTTAGGTTACATTACATGAAGTCATAAATTTACGTATTTTGTATGTGATACATGCTCCTTGACCTTCAAAAATATACTGAAACTGAAAATACACTGAAAATGAAACTGAAAAGTTTTGGGGAAATTTTCGAGCTTTGCCCAGGCAGCACCGCAACTAATGCAGTCGTTCGTGAGATGTTAATTTCTGACTTTTCGGGTCTTTATTTATATCTTCTTGTGGATGCTTTGAGGTATCGAAATATGGCTTAGTGTAACTCGTAGGGATGGTTGTTTTCTTTCGGGTTTTTCATTTTTGGTGGAAATATGACTTTTGTGAGGGAGTGTAATTGGGCTTTTTTTTTCATGAAAAATTTACGAACGCCGCCTATTTTTAGTAACAATCCTGCGGAAAAACCAGGTCCGTATGTACTGTGGTGAAATGTTTGTTGTTTTACAATTTTACAAAGGGCCAACATTTTTTTTTATTCATCGTATGATATTTATTACAGATTGGTGTTTAGTGAATTTTGTGTATTTATATGAGGATTTATTTGTATGGATTTATTCTTTTGAAGTGAAGGGTATAGACGGGGTTGTGGTGGAGTGAAAATTTTAATAGTTTGGAGTTTTGTTCACTGTACTTGTGATTTCAAAGAGCTGTGTGGACGGTTATTTTTTTTACATTGACGAGAATTTTCATGAAGTAAGTTTTTTTGAGGGAAACATTGTTATTGGTAGGTTAATTTCATTTTTATGAGTTGGCGAGTATTGATATTTGTTGAGTAGTGATAGTGTGTTATATGAAATTTTCTGGTTATGTAATTTTTAACATTTTTATGTTATTTTTAATTTTGAAATAATCTAGAGAATATTATAGTGCCTAAGAAAGCCGTTCAAAGATTTCTAAAAGGAAGGGTTGACAGCAAATAAAAAGAAAGTATGGGGGTCAATTTCAAGATAAAAGTTGTGAAGGGGAAAGAAATGATATCAGAGTAGGGAGCAAAAGAAGTTCTAGTGAATATGAAAAAGTCAGAGGTGCAATGATGGTGGAAGTATGGAATATGACGATAGTGATGTAATATTTATACGTTCCGAAAGCTCTACATGTACAATTTATTTTTTTAGTTGTTGAAAGCCGTAGGAGAGAAAACAACGTTTAGGAAACTTGTGTCGATAGATTCAAACATGGTTTTTGTGGAAACTGGTGAATTTGATTTGACGCCCAATGAAATTGGAAAATATGTTTAAATTGAGCAGGTGATGGTAGGCCGAGTTGTGTTATAAAAGTGCGAGGGGATGGTAATTGTTTTTTCTTTCGGTGTTTGGCAGTATTGATTACAGGGGTATAGAGATAATCGTTTTTATTTAAGACAAGTCATTGAAAGTTCATTATGTAGGAGTGATTTGCCGGTCTCATTAATGACTAAGGAAGAATATGTTACTTCTACTGGAATGGATAGGGATGGCGTATGGTCTACAGAAGCTGAAAAGTAAAAATTCCTTTGCCAGCGTTACACCTCCATTCTCTCAACATAAATGTTAATATAATGTTTAAATTTCATTAAAGCCTTAGGCCTATTGTCACCGTTTCCCCAATTTAAATTAATCCCGTACACATACGTCACTACTATCCCTTCTCCAGTAACTTCTTAGTTCAGTAATGTATAGTAACTTGAACGATGTTGTCCTGCACAAATCAGAGAACCGAATCATCCAATAACAAATTATTAAAGATAAATTGCAACATCTATACGTCCTATCATGAAACCTGAATACCAAAATATCGATGTCCCTAATCTATGGCTAAAAGCTGCAATTCGTCTGTCAACATATTACTAAACAGACAATCTTCTTACTACACTCTATATCAAGGACTTCTTGTCGCCTTTTTGACGGTGACGTCTTACTACGGAAGAAAACTGTTGTCATTGAACTATTTAAAAATTGTTTAAATAATTCCCATTCACTTCTTTTTCTAATAAAAATGTAGCAAGTTTATGTATGGCCACGACTCGCAACTGATCAAACGATAACCTAAAATATATAAAAGCGATAAGTAAGACAGGTCTATGAATAAGACTGCCCTGTCGAGTAAAAAACTCCGTAGAAAACAAATTTCATCATTCCAACAACCCATCTTCAATATCCTAAAAAATCACTTTCAAGGCAAAAACGGACTTTATGATTAATAAACGTTTTCCTGATAACGCCACAGCTTCCTGAAATATAACAAATCAGAGAGAATAACTAGCTTAGAAATAAGTGTCTTGCTTTCTTACCATTCACGTTGACAGGCAAGGGGATGAAATGAACCACCTGGCTAAAATTTACAGTAACGAAATGTCTTGTACCTGTTCAAAACTTCGTTCTGTAAGCCAACAATCTAAACCCTCTGCAAACGGTCCAAATTTTATGTCTACGTCACGTTTAACATAAATTTGAAAAAAAAAATGATAAGGCAATCATTTTGATGATTGCTTTACAGTGACGCAAATCTCCGAGAGGGCAAGGGGGCCTTCGCCTCCTCAAGTAAAAAAGGGAAGGCCAAACCGTCTTTTGCCCCCCCCCCCCCCAAAAAAAAATGAATAATACTTTTAAAAACAAGACATTTTGGGCAGGAGACTAAAATGCACCAAATCACTTGGTTTCCAGGGACTTCCCCTCTGTTCCCGAACAGAAGACCCCCTGCTTAATATAAGTTGACCCTTATAATCATTTAATAAGGACCAAAACAAAAGAAGACAGTAAAAGCGACAGCACCGTATCTGGTCTAGACGAACCCGTCAGGGTGGGTCCCCCCTACCCATAGCCAATGACGTCGTCAGCTCAATTTCGACCAACAATTGATTTACGTATGACCACTCATTGAAATCAAGATTAAGAACAATGGTAGTAATGCCCCGATGACAGGTTTGGGCTAAGTAAGAAAACGTCAGATATAACATTGATATGAGGTTCTTCACACTTTGTCAGTGTTGTCATCGAGTGACTAGATTAGTGACTCGAGTCACCAGTTTTCAAACTTTTAAGTGACTCGAGTCGAGTATTGACTAGAGCCACTGTGCTATTTCAATGGGGAAATTACTCCTGAATTCTATCGAGTCACTTTCATTTTGAGAGGAAGTGACTGGAGTTGTAACTTGTTACAACACTGCACTTTGTATTGACAGAGTGGATATTTTTTTTTCTAAAATGATGTACCTGTATTTAATATCCACACAGATTAGGGTCATAGGATGTAGTTGGGGAACTTCCTTAATAGTTAGTGACACTACCTACGTGTAATTTATCATTTGTTTCACTCAGACATGTTCTTGGCTCACATTAATACTGGCATGGAGGAAACAAGAACGATAGAAATAGATTTACAAAACGAAATAGATCCCAAAATTCTCCTGTTTTCTTCCCATCACATTGCCTTCTCCACGTGTGTAGTAACTTGCGGACGTATTACTACACAGTTTAAGGTGGTCCAAAATTGCTGTAAACACCATGTCTCAAGAAAAGTAAAAATATTGGATATCATAGTTACCATGTGCATAGCCCATAGTTTGAAGATACCCCCTGTCAATTTAGTAGAGTCATCAGAGGTCAGAGCTCAAAATCTCCAAACACAATATATCAATAATAGCAATAACGGTAACTGTGGGGAATTTAATCATACCTGTACATGTTGAAGCTAGTCTATTACCTATGTGAAGAGGACTTTTCCTATTATTTTGGTTATTTAAGAAATACTGTTAATTTGGAACAACAAACTTACATTTCAGCGGCAAGAAATAACTTAGCCTTTCAGCTTTCTGTGTTTTTCTTCTGTAATTGTACATTTTTTGTTGTTGTTGTTGTAATGTTGCCAACATTTTTTACAGTGTTGTTAATCTAACCAGCTTAAGAAAGACGGAACATTTAAGTTACAAAGACTATTCTGAGTTGTAGAGCCTACAACAAAGCGAGGTAAATACCAGTATTATTTCTTAATGTTTAATTTAACTACATGAAACATGTAGAACTGACAGGCTCTGAATCACATTCCATCTTCAAACGATATACGTTGGATACCGATTGAGTAACTGCTGTTCTTTCATTGCAGTATAATGATGAGAAAATCTTACAGGAGATATCCCAACCTTATCTTTAATAGAACTTTACAAAACAACGCTTTGTACGTATTAGACACGATAGGACCAAGCTGACCCTTTCTCCCTCGGTGCCACAAATAACGATGTACAAAATCTTTAAAGTCTAGAGGTGCGGCATCATAGACCAAAGAGACAGCAAATCGATTGCAACTTTCAAAGAACGACTACATCAACTTCTTTTTAAAAAAGTTCCATTTTAATAATCTCCACATTGTGTGGGCGTTGGGTTGTGTGTAACTGAGCGTTGTTTAATGTCCTTAGCATTGCTTTGACCTTTTTTTTTTTCATTTTGTGATTTTATTTTGGAAGGTCAGATTCCTTTTGTAGTTTTTATTTATTTATTTATTTATTTAACACTTCGCTTGTTTAATTCGTAATAATTAATGTTTTTTCACTTCCCGCTTTCTGCTTTTGCATGTTTTATCCTAGAATCCCAGGGTAGAGCAGCCTGATGTTGAATGCATCGGCTACCCTGGTAACACAGGATATCATATAAAATACAACGGAATAAAAATCGAGGTCAGAAACATCCATCGCAAACTCTCATGTGACCATTATCCTTCTTAGAAGTTTGTTCTCTGAATTTACCTCTAAGGTATAAACATGCTGGTAGAACCGACCTAGTGCGTCTTGGATAGTATGACCAGGGAACTGTGATTTGGCTGGAGATTCAACGCTTTGAAATGAGGTTTGCGCAGTCAAGGTCACACAGTAATCTGTCTCTTGTATCGTTCTTGGCATTTACATTATGCTTTTACGGCATTGAGAAATATACACAAAAGGTATTTGTTATCTAATTCGGTTACAAAGGGCCCGTCGGGTATTTTGCACTGCCACAACGTACAGTATTGCCATTCATCAAGGAAATAACAATAATTTTCGGTATCCTATATGAAGAAATATCATAAAGTTTGTAAGTAGAAATCGGAACAAGAATTCATAACAGTGTTTATTCCTGGAAATTTGAGGAAACTTCTAAGATGTTTGTCAAAAATTAAACTTCTGGCTGTGCAGCTTATGTGCATGTCATGACTGGTTACGAGAGAAGCTATTTTATTTACTTCATTTCACCAGGCGGTTTGAGTTTGATTGCATCTGCATATCTGTTGGCGGTACCGACCTACTTATTAAAGTATTGTTCTTCATGAGCCACTTGTCTAAGGATTAGTTGCCTTGAATGAGATGATGTGTTAGGAATGATATTGAAGGGGTGTTGCCGGTTAAGGAAGGAAATACCTTTGCGGCAATTATAAAGCATATCTTCATTCCTTTAAGCGGGTCATAAAGTATTAGCATAAATTAAAACTTCCGTTGCATCTTTTTCCAAATAACAACTCCTTGGTATGACCCTTGGGCAAGGTCGTGCGGAGCACCTCGGGATTAAGTGGAGCTCCTGAGGTTATATGGGGCTGCTCGGTAAAGCTGCTCTTCACTCTAAAGGGCTAAGACATGCATTGTGTATGTATTTAAGGGTTTAATCCCACCCCTTTGGACCATTGTCTCTCCACGACGATTACCATGGCTTAACGAAATCCATCCCTTTATATTACTCCGTATTATGTAACTTTACGAAACTTGTCCCATTTTCTGTAAATTTAAAACAAGTCAGCTATTTTTTCGGGTCGCCATTCAATTGTTAAAACGTAAATATTTTCAATTTTCCTGGTAGTTAAAGACCCGTACGATCTGTATTAACACAAAAGAGTGCAAGATCCTGCAGGTACGACTCTGTCAACGCCCTTCATGTCTGTACACCGTCCATATTCCATTTTTCCCTTGCTTACTTTAATTATCGGTTTCATATGGAGTACTTTTAACATATGAGAGCCTGTGTGGAATGTCATTGTTATTGTAAACTAGAAAAAGAAAATCCAGACTGTTATTACATCATCATTGAAATTTAAGTTTGTGTCGTTTCTTACTTGACAACCGGCTGTAGCCAATTAAAAATCAACTTACGGAAAAATTCCATACCGCTGTGGGGGAACTTGCAACCACGCCCAGGACTAACCTAACACCCAGAAAAGTAGTCAAACGTTACAATTTTACCTGAAAAGATGATCAAGTGATCACTGGGGCATCTAAAATTACACGAGACCCTCATTTCGATTAAAAAATAGCATTAAATGAGTTGCTTATTGACATACTAGGCTACTGACCGTGTGGTCTACTGAATCTTTAAGGACAAAGGACAACTTAGGCCTCTTTCGACTTTGCTTCGATCGGGGTCTTTGCCTTGTTCGGAGTCACTTCGATCTGTGATGGTACTTGGATCATCGCTTGCAACGGAGTCGGTTCGATCACACAAGCAGACCGTATCGTTGTCCGGATTCTGTCACGGTGGAGGATCGGTGGAACATTGAAGTCAGTGGTTTAGCGAAATCTCATATATCGTTTATTCAAGCACCCTCTCACCGTCACTTCAAAGTGCGTCCTCACAACGCCGTGAGTCATTATCTCAAGGAATTGTTCACGTTCAAATCATTCAACAGTGTATAACAGTGTCTAAGCCTAGACCGATGTGGTTTCAACTAGGCGTAATTGTACAATCTCTCACCCCGAACCGTACCATTGAATACTATCAGGCAAGAATTTCCCAGTTATCTCACAAGCATGGGATTCTTCTATCTTTCCATCAAGTTCACACCCTAGAATATCAGGACATGACCCACAACATTAGAGACCCCCTCCCCCCTTGAATGGTGGACATTTATACTTTGACCTTGCCTTCCGAATCTTTCAGCGCAGCTACATATTTTGGGGTAACTGAACATCCATCATCAAAAGGTTCTTACGTATTTCCATCCTTAATATGGCTAGAATGGAATCAAGTGGCTGAATTAGTTACCAAATGAATCTCTAACCATACAATTCGGTCCAAATTTGGTGAAGTTATGCACGAAAATGAAATTGTAAATTGCGGGAATAGAAGTAAAAATTTTCAAACAAACTGACAAATCTGTCAAATTATTGATATTTGGGCCCAAAACTAAATCAAATAGGTACTTCCAAATGAACGAAAACAAAAGTTACAAACGAGCATTACTTCTTGATATTTTCAGCACTAAGGCACATATGACGGGTCATTTTTTAGACTGTGAACATCTGCTAGAACTCTCAGTTAGGTTCAGTTGGTTATTTGCGGTTCTCAGTATGGTAAAAAGTCGGACAAGTCACTAAATTTGAGCATTTTGGTGCTTGTTGTGCCGCTTTGGGCATGATTTCGGTACAGGGAGTACAAATTTTGAAACAGTATCGTAGTCGGAGGGACTCGAGGCACTTGGCCTTACTACCCTATAGATGCCTTTTTTAGTTCCTTAAAAGATGTAAAATATTCACCACAAATCTTAATTTTAAGGAACCATATATAACACCAAATTTCATCTAACGACATCTAAAAATTAACACGTTTTCCAAGTTGCTCTACCCTATAGGCACATAGGCCAGATGGCAGACTACCACCCAAATTCCCGAAAGATCTAAATTTTGTAGTCTGTTAAATGAAAAAATTATGGCAGCTATTGGAACCTTAAACAATCTGGCATGCTTTTAATCACACAGACAGGGGCGTCGATTTGATTTTCGAAGTGGCGGGGACATGTGACCTAAATTTTTTCTCTTGTCCTGGTAAGGTTTCTACAGCGGCGTAGATAGGCAAGCATCCAGATTTTAAGTTATGTTTTAAGTGTGAACACCATTGTACTAGAGACGTAATTTGCGCTGCGAGAAGCGCGCTGAAATTCGTGCCCTTTTCAAACATTTGGCAATATAGGACTTGTATTGCAGAAATGTTTGGATTCTGGGTTTCCTGTAAGGACATTTGAAAAGTTGGGGAATTACTGACAATTTGCATTTCCTTTTGGAAAATCTGAGATTGAACCTCTACCAAAGATTGATGTTACTACATAATGTTCTCGAAAGAGTACGAAACGAGGCTCTCCGAAGAAATTTTTGAGTCAAGAGCTGATATTGGAGGAAATTTTGAATTTTATGAAGAAAATTTATGAAAATAGCACTGTAGTTATACCGGTGTTGCTTGATCTGTCACAAATAGCAAATTACCGATTTTGCCCCTTCCAGATCTCGGAAAGAATTTAAGGCGCGCGAAGGCGCGCGGAAAATTTGCTCTTTTGAAACAAATGATGACGAATATGGGATTTTTATTAAAGAGAATTCGGAATTTTATGAGTTATCAATACCACACAGTATATAGACTGGTTTCACAAATGGTAAATTTCCAAATTCTACATTTTTCAGAGCCGCCTGCCCTCTGCGTGTTGCTACGCCACCGGGTGCCTGACAGAAGTTGGGCCCAGATGCAAAATGGTGCTAAATGTTTCAAAAATTTGATCACTAGGAAACTACGAAGTTTTCAAAACATGTTCTTGAAAATGTGGGGAATATTTCAACGGATTATACGGTCAATGTGAATTTAAATGCAGGGTGTAGGCCTACTCTATAGGTAAATAGAACCACAACCAAAATTGTGGGGAATATTGCGAAGGATTTGTTCAAAAGTTCTAATAGTAAGGAAAGATTTGTGATGAAACAAGGTAAAATAAATCCATTAAGTGGTCAAAAGCACTCCCCAATCAACTGCGGGAAAATGACATATCGAGGGGGGGGGGGGGGAATTGGTACACACTGGTGCTACTGAGACACCGTTGAATAGGCCTGCCGGCTTAAGATTATTGATCCAAATAACGTTAACAATATGTCCTTTCGAAAGACACCTCATCATACACTATCTGCAGATAGAGGATGGAGGTGAACCTCTAATTCCAGATTGAAGTCTCTAATCTAGCAAACGTCAGTTGAAGTCTCTAATCTAGCAAACTTCAGCGTGATTTTACTTCTGTGATAATTGTCTAAATACGAAATGTTCAAATCTTTATACGAATGTGTGATGTGCACGTGTCAAATTTTTGCATTAGAACTCATTTATTTTTCTGAAAAAGTGGTTTGCAGAATGTGCACCGAGACATTTTCAGTTTCCCTAAAATATGTTTGCCAATTTCAGCCTGCCAGGCTGTTAATTCACTAAACATTACAGATTTCATTAAAACATAGGAGGGGACGATTCCTCTTCCTCAAAGTCCTAAATTTTGTGCTCCTTCATAACCACACTTGCTGTCCTATGCACACGAGCAAACGACATAGGCTAACCATAGAGACCGATAAATAATTGATGTGAGTACGTTTGATATGCAAGTGAAAAAAGAACAGCAATGAGACTGCAAGTGTGCGAAACGCGCAAAAATTTGGGAATTTGCAAAGTAAACGTGTGGAATTATTGATACAGAAAATCGATCGTAATTGGTGAAAGACATCTTTCATAACCTACTGTATAGTCTTTTTGGTAGCACCTAACTTTTTAAGTTTCATGTCACAAAAAGTGGGGGGTAGACCTTTACGTTCCCAGCTAACAACAAAACGTTTCCTGAACGTTCTTCAAACGTAACCACTTTCGTTTCGCAAACGTCTAGAACTACGTTTTAAAGACGTGTTTTTGTGGACTTTTCATACGTTTTCAAAACGTTTTTTAGAGACGTTCTCAAAACGTTATTCAGACGTAGAAAACGTTTATAAAACCTTTGCTGGTCCGTACGGAAAACGTCTGGGACGTAAGTAAAAGGTACAGGACGTTCAGGAAACGTTTTAGGGACGTACAAAAATCACCCAGGACATCCACAGAACGTACTAGAGACGTACATAAAGCGTCTCTGACGTCTCGAAAACGCTTTATAGGGCTGTAGGGAAAGCGTCTTCTATCTTCAGAAAAAATTTAGGGAAGTACGAAAATTATACAGGAAGTCAAAAGAACGTTTCAGAGGCGAATAAAGTGTATCGTATCTAGGAAAAAATGTCAGGGAAACTTCGATGACGTCAAAATATCTCAGGTGCTTACGATTTAAATTTACGTACCTAAACCAAAATAAATGAAAGGTGAATATTGCTTATGTATCCCTCAACCATGAGATAGACCATTGTGAAGTTGGGCTGTTTTATGGTCATCTGATTAGGACGATAAGTACTAACAAATGAAATTTGCTGGGAGAGGAAGGGAAATTTCACTTAACTTTAAAGACAAACATAAGGCTAATGAAAGAAAAAAAAGATATAAATGGTTTTTCATTTTCTTGACCTACAGTATGTAACTGTAATCATACTATCTTTAATAAAGTGATCACAAAAAGACCATTCTTAACTTCTTAGTGCTGGCAAGGAAGTATGTCAAAGGATCATACAGCTCTAAATCTGCACATATACACACTGAAAGCATCATTGCTGTGATTAATGTTTGCACAAGGTACCACTTAATATGCACAGATCACAGTTTATCGAACACATAAACTCGTAAAGATTTATTTAACCCTTTACCGTTGTGCTCCGAACAAGGCATATTTGCATGCCTCGGGACTGGGTGGAAAAGCGGATGGAGCCCGCCCCGCATCGGCTCCCGTAGGCCATTGACCCCGTGACTTCAAACTATTGTCTCTCTCGTTGTTGTGGCCGAATTTTCGGGTAGCTACTCGCAGTTTCGAGCTCTGCGCGAAACAGTAAAGACGGGTGACAGCCGAGCTCTCCGCATGGGTCCAAAAGGACCCAAACAACGGTAAAGGGTTAAAACTCCGAAGCAAGACTGGTGTAAACAAAGAATCAAGGTTAACAACTTCTTACAGTATTGAATAGATTGGTAAAGATTCATTTACAACACTTTCAAGTAAGACTGGTGCAAACAAAAAATCAAGATTTACGACTTACAACATTGAATAGATTGTTACACATTCATTAATAACACTCTCAAGCAAGACTGGTGTACAAAAAGAATCATGATTTGCAACAACTTAAAAGTATTGAAGAGATGGCCAACTCACGCACATATATATTGTACAAATCACACCGAATAGAGACCAAACAATGTACTATTTTCCAAATAAGGGTCAATTGAATTGACCCATAAGGAGCTTGCTAGGAAATCCCATCTACTCTTGAGATTTTGATGTATAAATACACCTGGCAAGTACCAACAATAGTCTTAGCAATCATGATGTTATAATTTTAACAGAATGTTGGAGGTTTGAGAGACAGACAGTTGCCAAAGGCATTACCAAGGATGAAAAACCTTCATAAAAAATTGAAGGTCCTGACACAATCTCTCAAAAAAGCATAATTCCGCAGTCCAGAAAAAATTCCTCAGAACTTCAAGACTAAAGAAAAGTCCAGAGACATTTTTAAAGTGTACCACCAATTCTATGTAACTTAATTCTGGTATATTGTGCATAGAAATCCAATGCAAACATCATTTCTCTAAGTGAATTGGTTTTAGCAAGGTTATTAAATGTTTATTCATATGAGATACATTGCTATCATTCTACAACAGTACAGTACACAGTCACAGGAGTCAATGTAATTTGGCACTGGTATTGTATCCTCCATGGTACCATCATGTAAACATACACACACAGTACAGCCACTTAATACGAACAACTAACTGTAGCACACAGCCATGAGGAAAGACAGTTCGATATTTTTTAACCAAAGACTTTGGTTAAAATGAGAGTAGCATGCTGCCCATGATGAAGACTTCCATTTGCAATAGAATCGCCTTGGCAGACATAATAAGCCTACCGTTTTGTTTCTGGTTTGAACAACTTTGTGGTCAACTTTGCAATGCAAAGATTAAGAGTCATTTAGCAACACCTACTTCAGGAATAGAACAATTGTGGTGAGTGCTCTTGAATATTAAGGCCATCAAAGTTTGGGCTCATGCAAAGGATTTTTTACTATCAGTGGCAGGGTCTGAGGGGGCAGCTGCCCCAGAGCGGCTACGCAGGCTAGACCTATGGTGACAATATTACCATTCCATCATAAATCAATTATAGCAACTGAAAAGTCTGTTGGTCTGATGATGCGTCTCAGATAAGACATGATACCATAGTCACTCGAAAATAATTTAGTTCAGAGTCCTGGTTCATAAATATCTGCAAAAACAACAATATAATTACATTACATGTATTTCTCAGTGAAAGAAGTATAGACACAATATTTTTGATCACAGAAAATGACCTTAAATAAAGTACAATGTGCACTGACATTTAGCTTGGTTCTTAAGGCGCATCTCTGGAAATACAAAAGCATTTGTTCCAACAGGGAGGGTGCCTCCTCCCCTTGAAAATTTTCATGGAGTCTAGATAAACAGTAAATTGTGCGCAATTTTAAAAATGACAAAATTAGTAAGTTTCTTTACGGTGGTATAATGAGGTCTAATAATACTTCTTATTATTCAGCAATGCTTTTTAAAAATTGTCTGAGAAGCATCCCATGCACAACCTGTGGTGTTTATTGATACCCCCTAGGCATACTAGTACCCCTTAGACTAGTAATGACAAAATTAGTAAGTTTCTTTACAGTGGTATAATGAGGTCTAATAATACTTCTTATTATTCAGCAATGCTTTTTAAAAATTGTCTGAGAAGCATCCCATGTACAACCTGTGGTGTTTATTGATACCCCCTAGGGTTACTAGTCTACGGGGTACTAGTATCCCTGGTTGGGCACCAGGGCATTAAAGTGTACCTAAAAAGAAATTCAAAAATATATGTATTAAACAGCATGAAAAAATTCTAACAGTTCAACTCCTATCTTCATACAACAGGACATTCTTGAACCAAGATGTAAAATGTGGAAAGTAATTTGTAAACTTTTTAGAGCAAATTAATGTAGTCCATTGTGCAATAATGTGCAACTTTCTTGTTGTTCCACTCACATTACCTTCTTTGTTTCCCTTAAATATTAAAAATGTTTTATGACCTTGAACATTTCCTGTTCGCTTGCACAGCATGTGGCATGGAGAGGGCTTAATTAATAATACTGTACATTAACCCATAGGAGTAAGAGTACCAGCACACCTTGGCATAAGGTGCAGTAACTTTCAGAAAAAATAAAAATACAAAATACTGTAATTTGAGTAGTATAACAATTACTGTACTGTACATCACAAATTATTGCACAATGTGTCATTTTAATTTAAGGGAGAAAAACTTCAACATTTCATATCTCAGATAAGGAATATCTTAGAAAGATTGGAGTTGGACTGTTAACCTTCATATTTCATGTGATTTAATATAAATTTTCAATTTTTTTTGAGATACACTTTAAAGAGAAACTTTCCTTCAGTTCCTACATACTGTATAAAATTTTCTCAAGACACCAGATATAATCAATTAGGTAGAAACATTTTAGTGTTAATTCATATTGATCATCAAGATGTTTACCATTTCTTTACAATTTAGACCAATTTCTGTTCCTAACACTTAACTAATTTATAATGTATTATGACACCATGGGACACCATGTGACCTCTGAGTACATTGTAAACACTTGCCAACAGATTCAAATCAGAGTTTGTAAAACAGGGAAATAAACAAACCATGGTCTAGACTGGGCAAAGGACAGGAAATTGGTTAGTAGGAAATTCAGCTTTTGGCTTGATTTTACTAAATAAGCTGCTCTCAAATCATCACTTTAATCTCAAAATGGAGTTTAAGAAATGAAGGAACTTACTCAAAATGATCTTGAAAATGGTGCTTGCCATCAGACCCCTCTTCTCTCTTCTACAGTTCAGTAGCACACAAATTCAAATGATCAATCGATCATACTGTAGGAAGTTGGTTCTAAGGTGATGTACCACCCTCCGCATGTTGTCATTCAGGTGGCTCCTGGGAAAAGACATAATATAAAAAAATATTTTGCAAAAGTGGATAAAAAACATACCTACTGCACATTCATACATATGTTCTACACACATGCACAAACATACAGAATGACCGATAGCACTAATAGTCATGGCTATCACGACCTTCCTTATGTCAGGCCCCTAACTGTAAACAAGATATCAAACCAAAAGAACACTAAACTGTGTTGTAAACTCTTAAGTATTAAACTCTATGCCTTGAAATTACAATGATGTTTGGTTTAATTTTTTCTAACAGAAAACATTGCTTTAAGGTTGATGCCTTCTGTAATACTATAAAACCTGCAGAATGCTCTACAATACTGTAAGTTCAGTATCATGACATCATCCATTTGGAAATCACAATTTATCTACCTGTATCACACTAACGGTAAGGTTCACTGCTATTGACAGCAACTAAAATTGTTTACACCAAAAGTGAAGATGGACTTGAAAAACATAACATGCTTACGAGAGTCCTTCTGAGCTACTTGAAATGTGCCTGGATTCAATGGCAACAGGGTCAAGCACAATGTCCTTTTCTAAGTACTTTATTGGTGGCTCATCCAAGGCATCATTATCAACTTACGGGATGCTTTCTTGTGAAGCAGCATGCAACATCCCAAGGATCACTTTTTGACATTCTTTGAGTTCCTTCAGTTTCATTATTATCTTTACCTCAAAGTTTCCTGTGGGATGAAAAAAATGAACAATACTGTAATTCAGCATCCAAGGTATTTCTCTATTCAAATCTATAACTAATTTTTAGTAATTTACAGGGCACCAGAAAATAAATCGTCTGGACATAAAAAGTTCACAAATGCACCACCAACCAAAGGTGAAATTTACAGGCCTTAGCCTGATACTGTATTTTTATGAAAGAGCGAAACTCATGAAGACATTAAGAGACCATTAAACTTTTCCTTTGATTCTTGAAAAGAAATGCCAGAGGTCCCAGGACACTTGCTTTTGAGTGTCTATTGTATTTACAACACTGTGACACTACCTACGTCAACCTTACTGTATGTACAGTACTGTACAATGGCTTTAAAAACATAAAGTCAAGAAATATAAAAAGACCGACACAAGGCTAACAAAAGGGGAGTCTAGTGTTCAGTCATTTTTTTGTTCTGCTGTAGCAACAAATTTTGAAACAATTTAGGTGCTCCAACATGGAAGAATGTTGTCTTACTGTAATTTCACACTAGGTACAGCAGCTCTTCACTTTCACTTTTCATATTTAGCTTGCCAAACTGCAACCCAGAAATGTTCACGGTGATACACTCATTGCATTCAAGCCTAGCCAAAGGTATTTATTTCTCCTTCATTTCTTTTCTGTACCCTCCTGAATAATACAATATTTTCCACCCTCTTTACTTTCTGCCCTTCAAAAACAGTGCTTTTCACCACTTCTATTTTCAGCAGAAAACATCCTTTTTGGGGGTGGAAAGTAATGGATTGGAATGTGATATCATTGGTACAGCACTTGTGTCAAATGAAGGTTTTATCAAGTTTTCCTTTAAGTTTCAAACATCATTGATGTCTCTTACTATTCAGTGCAACACTCGTAACTACCATGCTCCAAGCAACACTCTTACTGTAGACTTTAGTGTACTAATACATACTTACGTACAGGTAGCCGAATTACCTTTGTTTTTGCCCTGGTTACTTTCTGCCCTCAGAAACGGTATTTTCAGTCCCTTTTATTTTTAGCAGTAAACATCTTTTTGGGGGGCATAAAGTAATGGAATGTGAAATCAGTGGTACTTGTGTCAAATGAAGATTTTATAAACTTTCTCCTAGGCCTAAAGTTTCAAATATTATTGATGTTTTTTGCTATTCTGTGCATCACTCGGTGCTGGCTGTGCTGATGTCTTTCCAAGCAACATTTTCACTGTAGACTTTGGTATTCATCATACTAATACATACCTATGTACAGGTACAGTATACGACATTCAGTGCTGTGAACAATTATTCACACATTTTGCATAAGCTGGCTATATTATAGACACACAGAGGTGGGGCCTACTTAGCCTAGGCCTAGCCTTGTCGTTAGCTACATAAAAAATAGAAGACCATGACTATACTTGATGTTTATAAGAACATCACACAATTCAATCTTTACGGCCAGGATGCTGAAAAAGTTTTAGGCCTAGGCCTAACCACATATTTTATTGTTGTCTTGGACTTGGCTTTGAAATTTTAAATTTTTAACATACGTATAGGCCTACTGTACAGTACTTAGCGGCAGCCTAGGCTTAAGTTCAAACATTTATTTCCACCCCAAGATTTTCAATGGTGGAAATAGTGAATGACTCAAGGAACTACAGTAAATACAATGGGCTGAACGTTGACTGCACGGGTCTGTCGAGTGCACATCTGCACTGAAAATTCGTGTAAAAATCTTGAAACGATAGAACAGCCTTTGGGAAAGTTTGGCGCGCATTCGACAGTATAACTGCCTATCTATCGAACATTAACATTAGGCTTGTACCTGCCGTGTGCACTCAACTGTTAGGCTAGGGGCTTGTGCCTTGCACAAACATATGACTCAACAAGTGAACAATTTTCATCATTTTACATACGAAAGCATCCTTCAAGACGATTTTAAAGAATTTGAAACAGATTTCACGACTTACTGTGATTGTGACAGATGTTCCAGGAACAAGTAGTTGAGATTTCTGGGAACTTTCAAGAGAGCTGCTTACAGGAACGTTTAAATTTGGACCGTAACTGCTTTTGTTACAATCTATGGAACGCCAATAGAGTCATCAACAGAAAGGGAAGGTAATGTTCACAAGTAGAAGATTGTTGCATAAAGTGTTGTTGTCTAGCCGATTCACTGACGAACTTTGCCTCTCTCGCTAACCGAAATTATGGATGCAATGCCAGGAGGATCGAATTCGACTGACACCGGGGTGGAACCTGATTTTATTTTTCACCCCATGCAGGAGGTGCAGCCCTGTGGTTGTACTGTAAGAGGTTTTAAAGGGTAGGAAATTCCGCAAGTTCCTAACATTTTAAACTGCAAAGCCAAGACATAAAACAGTATTGCTGCGGTCCTCGCTCACATAGCCAAGGGGGGGGGGGTCGCTTTCCCTAGAAAGCAACTGACATCAATTTTGCGATGGTTTATCATGGTTCCCGAATAAAAATATGCCCCTCCACCCCCTCCCCCCCCGCCCCATCGCTTTCTCCATATATTTTCGTAGGGATGCCAATTAGTGCCTATACCGCTATCCCATTGTACCTGAGTTGCATTTGCAAAATATCACAGAGTGCACGTAAGGAAATTCGTACGTTTTGCTCTTTCGAGGGGACCGTGAGGAGGGGGGGGGGGTAGCATGAAAAGCAAGAGGATTACCCTAGGCTATTCCATTTTATGAAATTTTATCTGTGTGACATCGCTGCAGCAATCATGTGGCAGTGTTAAAATGTATGTTACATCTTTGGCACAGCGTTAAATTACAGTACTTGCTCAAGTTGCTCACGTTGATTTTCATATTTGTGCATGATTTTTGTACATTTTAGTATAGAAGAATGAATTTCATCGCACGTCCTTGTCCCTCCATTGGACATTTTTGAACAATTTAAAGCTAATATTAAGACTTATCGGGAATGTACTCTATAGCTAGTATGACGTTTTGAAAACGTCTTGAAAAAGTTTTGAACACGTTTTAACCATAGCGGTCTAGCATCGTTTCCTCTAACGTACTTAAACGTCTTTGGGAAGTCCTCGTGAATGCTCATATAATATGAACGTCCAGAAAACGTCATAAAAACGTTTAAAAATCGTCTAGTTATAACGTTTTACAAACGTTATTTTGTTACGTAGTAAAAACGTTTTTAGACAGTCCTCTTTAGTTTGTGGGAAATGCGGGACGTTTTGAACACGTTCTAAAACGTTACTTTGGACGAAGACGAAACGGACAAACTGAGAACCAAACCAAAACGTTTTCTGGACGTTCGCTGTTAGCTGGGTTAGTGTCCCCTCCACTCAAAAACGTTGCAGGGACATGTCCCCCTGCCCCCTCCCCCCGCCCCAAGTCGACGCCAATGCACACAGAAAACTTTTAAGTTTCCCGTATTCTTTCAAAAAATGTGTCCGACAATGAAACTAGCATCATAGTCAAGGTGAAATTTTGATGTAAAATCCAATACAATGAAACTTTGCCACACATTATGGGAGTCTATAAAATCAATTTTTTCTCAAATCTCACTTCACAGTTTGGACAGTCCGAAGTGGTAGAATATTGTATCGAGTGAAAGTTGTAGGATGGTTTTAACTACCAAATTAACTAGGGTACCCAAGTATCCCATACTCAAAATCTATATATGGGCCATGTATGGAAATTTATATCTGGCCCATCCGGCCCATAAATGGTCCACATATGGAATTTGTATCTGGCTTTAACAAAAATTGGGCAGATATAACTTGTTATTACATAAAGGAATTTATGGCCCGTATAAAATTTGTTAAGGCACAAATTATATATGGGACAGATTTGGTTCACAAATGGCAAATCCATTAGGGGCCATGTGTGGAAATTTATATCTGGCCGAAATCTGGTCCAGATATGGATTCGTATCTGGCTTTAACAAACATTGGGCAGATATAACTTGATATAACAAAAGAGAATATATGGACCATGTAAAATTTGATTTGGCGCAAATTTATATGGGGCAGATATGGTCATGTATATATATGGCCCATATAGGGATTTATATCCAGGCAATATCTGTACCATTATGTTTGCACCAAAATTTATTAGTGCACTACCTTTGTGTAAAGCGTATCAGAAGCCTTCTGAGCAAGTCTTTTTCTAAAGTCCTCCCGACCCTCTGGCAAAGGGAAGTTCGGCGAAACCAAAACTTTCACTGCTTCCCGAAGAAGCTTTTACGTCCACTGAAGGGGAATACGTGATACGGGAATACCAACCTCACGGCCCTCAGACACTATACATTATTGGTCTGTCATATATGGCTCCAGTCTAGACTGGATGAAAAAGACAGATACTGCACATGATCTGATACTACAAATGATCTTAGCCAAAAGGCCGAGAAGCGAGCAAGTACTTTTTCTAAAGTCCTCCCGACCCTCTGGCAAAGGGGCGTTCGGCGAAACCAAACTTGAAACTGCTTCCCGAAGAAGCTATTACGTCCACTGAAGGGCAACACTCAACGGCCAACCTCACTGCCTTCAGACCATTTTCATCATTGGCCGAGAAGCCTTAACATCTTCGAGATAGCTGTGCTCAAGTAGAATTTTGGGACTATCTGAACATATCAAACAAAGTTTAATGTCCATTGTATTACAATTGACTTCAGTATTTTAAGTTGTTAAATTACATAATAGTGCTTTGAAATCCCTACTTTTAAATGTTTACAACGCATTGTTGGCGTAAATCACCGTACAAGGCAATATTCCAACATAAATTCTGTTGAAGGTTTTATGATTTTCCACTTTTACTTCCTTAATCATAAAAAAATCGATGCTCTAAATTCCTGACCACGCCCACATTGGAAAGTCATTTGCATATAATAGTATAATATGGCTGAATATGATTTGAATGTTATCATTGTGATTTGCTAATACTTTTTCAGCTTCCAAAGAAGGCCTTTATGTAGGACAGGTACACAAATTAAACCAAAAGTATTAATATGGCCATGTAAAAGTTTATAAAGAGATTATTAAACTTTATATGTGTATCTGATAAGGCATTTCACCAAGTTATATCTGGCTTGATATGGCCATATAAAACATCATTCACATATCTGGACTGGCATTTCATCAAGTTATATCTGGCTGATATGGCCATTAAAAATATACAGAGCCAAAAGTTTTTGCGGAAGAAATTGTTGGTACATTTTGTCTGATCATAATGAAATTTGTTAATTTCTTATTGAAGTTTACATTTTATTGCAAACGAATGTTCAAAGTGACGACTGATTAGAATCACTTGCAAGCCTGGGAAATTTCATTTCCGGCTTTCTGAGAGCATGAGCGTCCGCAAGGGGGGGGGGGAAGGGGGCACTTGCCCCCCCCCCCCGGAAAATCAAACTTGTGAAAAAATTAATTAAAAATTGAAATAAAAAAAATTAAAAATAAATCATCAAAATATCGTCACTCACAGCGTCATTTTCTACTCTTGGAATATGCGGACATTTGACCAGGAATAGCAAAAGAGAAGATGGTATGCTGAATACTGAAATCGTAATTTGGGGACCATCACTCGTGATATCTATTGGAAATTTGTAATTGTAAAAACTATGCCAAAATTGTACTTGTTGTCAGGTATGTAGTGTGCATATGGCATCCGACTATTGATGAATGCGTTGGTCTTGGTTTGGTCCCGTGCTGATCTCAAGTGGCGACGCGCGGATGTAACTGGGATAAACAAGGTGAATATGGGGGGGGGGGGTGTATGATTCATAATTGAGTAACGGATATAGGCCTATATAGGCTGTTTGACAGTTGTAAGATTTATCGTGCGTAGGCGTGCGAGGCCGTGAGCGAGAGGCAGATTTCCCTTCTAAAATTCTAAAAATCTAAAAATTACAGACATGATATTCCTGTGTCAGGGCTGGGTACATGCGGCTTATAACACTCGCTAAGTGTCGTTTCCGGCCATCTGGAGGGTTTGTAAAATTTTCTTGTACGCTCCGCGCCAACCGATGGTGCCGCTCCGCTTTGATAGTATACACAATTCAATCATCCATGAATGACCTTGCCCCCCCCCCCTTGTTAAAATTTCTGCGGACGCCCATGTATGAGAGCCATTTTTCAGATTTTCCCTACGCTTCTTGCCAACCGCAATGATGAAGCTCTGCATACATTTCCGGGACAATTATTGCATATTTTGTCAGAGATCCCTCTGCCCCACAACCTAACACGAACATGAGCTGAGCTTACTTTTGTAGTGCAGCGTATTCTCGACTACAAAGTTAACATTGTTCTTAAACTTGGTTGCCGTGAAAACGCAATGTCATGATTATTAGCAATTATTCTCCCGACCTGTACACCAACACGTTTCCTTCATCGTCTAAGCCAAACTTTCATTAACCCCATTCCTCCAGAGAGCACACCACCATTAATTTCTCCTTTGACTTACACACTATTTTGCTTTCATTAAATGCCCCCCCCCCCCCAGCCCTGTTCACACCCCACTAAAGCTAGCTACCACTTACATGAAAGCCAGGGATCGAGTTGTCCAATCATAGCATCATGGGGAAGAAGTTTATGGGCTCTGCACCCACTCCTATTAATCCGCAAAGTGACGGAAATTACCTCTTTTCACACCCACTACTGAAATGAACTAATTAACCATCAATCCATCCCAATTTTGCATCACTTACACATTAACATTTCTTTTTTCACATCCACGAAAAATAAGCAGCAACTTATTGTTTCAATGTGAGCAGTTTGCGGCCACTTAAAGAGGACCTTAAATTGACGGTGTACTTTCGAACTAATTTCCCCGGGAAGGCAGTTCTGCTAATGGTGGTGTGTTCTCTTCACTCACGTTTGTTCATACTGCATCACAAAGCAAGGGAGCACATGCAGTCAAATTGCAACTTCTCGAAAAGAGCTTCCTTCTCTTACATTTTATGCATGGCATTTCATGACGTCATCAGGATTTGAATACTTATTAGCTTTCAGTCATGATTTTTAAAGTCAATTATCTCAGAAACTAGGAACCAAAAGATCGTCAAAACCATGAAAATCAATGAATAAAATTTAAAACATATTTTTGGTGCCTGATTCCGAGTGAACTTACGGTGAAAAGAAAGGGTTTTAGTCCATTTTATGAAACGTCTAAAATGGGTTTCAAATGCTCTGGAAAATCATTCATTTATTCGATATTGTTTTAAACTACTCATTTTTTACCTCAGTAGAGAGGGAATTTGGTTTTCCATCTATCGGTACCAGTTTTGAACTGTAAAATAATTTTAATGAGTCAGGTACTCGGTAAATTCGACCACGAATCGATTATGGCGTCCAGTGTGTATATACCGTATTGTAGGCCTATTCTTGCGAGATGAACGTTAATGGTCGTCCTATACTGTATATATAACGTTACTACAACAGCCTAATTCATCTTCACCAGTACTGTTCTTATTTTCGAAGAAAATGGTGTGATGCTTGCTCCTTCGACATTTTGCAACAAATTGTTTTTTCTAATGCCACTTACAAATTTAACTAATCAGTAGTGTTGCACTGGTACAGGCTTGTTTGAATGATCATGATAGGCCTGTATACATACAATATCATGGCAAGCTATGTACATACTAAGCAAAGATGTGTCTTGTTTGCACTAAAACAGTGAAAATCAACTTACTTTAAAAAAAATGGGCTGACTAAAAAGTCTTTATAGCAGGAAACTATATCAACTTAAATCCAATGTTCATTCTTTTAAAAAAAAAATTATGCATAGTCATGTACACTCAGTCAGCACAATATATTGAGGAAGAGAATAAATGAGGGGCCTTTCTAATTGGGTACATGCTTAGACAGGAAGGGCCATGCAGGAAAGATCATCAGTACAATGTTTAACAAGTGCCCTTGGTTTTTCTCATCCACTCTGGGTAAAAATGAAAAATACTGAAGGCAATTAAAGGCAAATACCAAGGTTGCGAGAGAACGGTAGTATGTCAGCTGAAACTAGGCTTATTTGCAAATGGATCTTCCTTTGAATTCCTTGTGAATTTCCCCTCACAAGAATGATGGTCCTGAAAATTACCTGATGATGGCTTGACTGCTAGGATAATAATTCATCGCTAATCGCTATATAGACGACGGAATGTTCCAAACTCATTTCTACTAAGCCAGTTTGATGTGCATTGTAGCCGGAAACAGGGCAATATAACAATGCAGTCTGCTGTAAACTTTAGTGCTCAATGATTCAGAAATGTATATAATTGATGTAACAAATCTAGGAGTGAATTAACAGTTTTCACTTCATTGAATGCCACACTGATGAGAATTCATTTTTAAACTAAGTTGGTATAGCTGGAGGGTGACAAAACTGACCACTGCCAGTGAATATCATGGCAGCATATCACTGTCTGTTAATCAGTAGTCTAGGCTTACTGTATTTTAATTAATGCAGTTTAGCACCATATCAAGGTGAGCGTTTGGGACAATTCAACTCAGCCAGTATAAGAATTAAGTTCGAGGGATGGTAGTAACTTGTTAAATAAAAATTATATAACCAGTATGCCATACAGCCAGTCACAGCACTGATTCCTGAATTTCCTGTCTTCACTGAAACCACTCATTCATTAAAGTTGACCAGTAGTTTTAAAATGCAAGTCACAGTAAAGAGGGCTGTACAAAATTGGCCACTGGGTAAGGTTTTTCAATGATATAGGCTTATGAAGGGCTGGGAATTGCAAAGAACACAAAGCTGGCTCTATATAGCCTTTTGGACTATAGAAATATACAATTTTACAGCTATATTTCTAAAATGGAAATGTTGGGAAGGGCTGACTTTGCCTGTTTGCTGCACAGTAACTATCAGATAAGAAAGAATAATAACCCGTGAATATATCTGACTGAAGTTGAACCCTCTTCATTTGGGTTTTTTTTTAAACAGGCTGACTTCAGTCAAGAATTCATACACCCACACTGTCCCACTCCTAGGTTTACTTTTCAACTAAGTTACCACCCCCCCCCTCCACTTCTCAGGGCTATTTTCCTTCTTTCACTGACCACAATTGCAATGCTATTTAATATGCCTTGAAAACTGAAGCTTCAAATTTCATGGACTGCCATTCTACAAACAACAATGGAAGTTTGTTAAGATTGTAATGCTGTCCCCCCACACTCCACAGTATAGCAGTCGCACATTATAGTGTTGTGGCCAATGTTGTGAGCCGTATTGGAATAGCACTAATACTGTAGGCTATAACGTTAACGTGCGTACATTTACCGTATGCATAGTACATACTACAAACATATTGTACGGTAAATACCCCTTCGAGTTTAGCAGTTGTTTACAAAACAATTTGTAAATTATACTACGTAATTTTAGCGTCAACAGAAAGCCTATACTGTAATCTTCAAACTTCGATACAAAAACATCGTTTTCATCCCTCAATAAGTCAGGTGCTCGCAAAGTTTGAGGTCCTAATTAGAGATATTAGAATCGACTGCCTCGTTTCGGAAACGTATTTTTGTGTTATATGTTTGAAAAATCCTAAAAGATATTTGATTTCTAAGAGAAGGAAAGATGCAAATGTCCACTTACCGTGTCGTTGTAGCCATTCACACGCCTGCTTATAAATTATTCAACATGTACGGCAGACCCCTGTCAGTCACAGTTCCGCGAAATCTCATTTGTGCATACTTACAAGTAGGCGGGAATGCTAGAGAAGTGGTCACGTGACTTCATTAACTCTAAAGCTGCGTGTATACTGCATGCAGCTTCCCAGCGGGTTGGATATTTTCATAGGTCGAATTGTCTGTATACATTGCGCAACTGGGAAAATTCCGATTGAGAAACAAGGCGGCGAAAGCCAACTATTCTATAACTACATGTTGCATAGTATGTCGACGAGGTTAAAGTCTATTGCTGTTTGCAAGTAATACAACGTTATTCCCTATTTCAACAACAATGGTTAGAATTACAATTTCAGCTGCCTGAGCTTAAATTGATTAACGTGATCCGGCGATGTTGCTTGTAAATTGTGACGCGTTCAACGATTCCGTAAGTCAATTAAGAATCTGCTCTGACTGAACAACTTTAAAGATCTACCGAGTTTAGGCCTACGTTCTTAGTAATGTATTTCATTAGGTGAGAATAAAATGGAAAGCTATAGAGCATCATTATTACATCTAGAGTGCGGACTTCCCAGATCAGTTGTGATCATATATTTAACCTCGCCGCCATATTAAGACAAAAACTGAAGCGGCTGTGCACTGCTGAATTGGAATAGGAACGCGTATTTAATTGACCGCTTTTGCGTAAATTCTGAAACAGGCCGCTAAATATTTTCTTGTGGATTATTTAACCTACTGTACATCAACACGAGAATAAATTCATGTTTTTTATGATGACGTTGTAGTGTAGTTCAAGTTTTTCGGAAGACGAAATGAGCACATTTTACTTCGATTGAATTAGGACAGTGATTTAGTCCCACTGAAGCAAGCTTTTTGCAGGGGCCTTTTCTTTGCTTGTCATAGCCCCAGTTTTTGTCACGCTACTTACCTCGTCCTTTGTGACTAGATCCTACTAGAAAGCAGAAAGTAGTTACGACCCGGGAGGTGTTAGTTTCCAACTTTTCGTGTTTCTTCGTTCAAGAAGTCAACCAAGATTTTTCTAGTCATTAGATGTAACATTTTTATTTCGTTGACACATGAGATATTAATATTATAAAACATTTCAAGCATGAAAGTGAGGGGAAAAAGTAGTCAAGTGAACAACAAACTGGTTAGGCTACAAACACTCTAGTTCAGCATTATTTACCATTGTTTCAAGGGCAGTGGCGTATGCAGAAGGCACTGGGCCATGGCATGGATGCCAATTGTTTGTTGTTGTTTTTTTGTTTGTTTTTTGTTTATTTTTTTTTTGTTTTTTGTTTTTTTCATTTTTGCTTGTTTTTTTTTGGGGGGGGTTGCTTTTTTTGGATCAAAAAAAAAAATTCAGTAACGCAAATTTTACTTTAAAATGTAAGCATATATGGCACCAGATTATATATAGCGATACCTAACTTCTCAAAAACTTTCAAATTCTCACTGATGCCAATCGTTTTTATTTCCCAAAAATACGCTCATTTTGTAACAATTCAAATTTTACTTCAAAAGGTAGCACACATAGCACCACATGGCATGTAAGGAAACTCAGTTTTTCAAAAAATTTCAAAGGGGAGGGAGCCCCTCTCCCCTCAGACCTTTCGCCCAGGCCAGCGATCCCTTAACATATTGTATGCCTCCCCCCCTTTCATAGAAATCTCGCATACGTCAGTGTTCAAGAGCCACAGATAGAACAATAGTGTCCGTACAGAGACAGTAGCACAATAGTTAGTGTGATGAGGTCGAGTATACACCCCCCCCCCCACCTTTTGCCTCGCGGAACCAAACTGTCCAGCATTTTGGGCCCACGCAGATAATATTTAACCAAAAAAATCTAATCCTTAGACAGAACCTGGAGGTGAGGAAAATGCGGGCACCTTTCGCACCAACTGCATAGAAGTCACATCATGGGAGGCTAGCAATTCAATGATTGTATTTTCAAAACTGGCCGCTAGACTAGGTTCACGTGGGGGGAACCCCCAAATCGAAGGCTAACTAGATGGAACCATACTCACAGTTATTGGTTCGGATCATCGTGCTCAGGTGTTTAATATGTGTTCACCAAAATAATAATACGAAAATTTAATAAAACCACGAAGTTTGATCACAACAAAACAAAATTAATTGTCTCTGAACCTACTCGGGTAAAAGTATCGAAATGTTCGAAAATGTACCGAAATATACCAAAAGGGAGTAGTCGACTTATGATTCACGGCTGTGAATCTGTGTGACGCCTACACTCCCAGCAGGAAGGTGTGAAGATGGAGGTACAACGTACTTTGGAGTCATGTTAGTTCCGTAGATAATCTGGCTGTTCTCTTCAAAATTCCTACCTGAATCTCTTATTTAACACTAGACCATTGTACTTGCATGGCAAGTACTAATCGAAGCCTTGAAAATGTGCACACTTGGGACTTTCTTATAAACAAAATGAAGCATATTGTTGGGACTGGTTCCCCGACGAAAGTGGAATATTTCCCACACATGCAGGGGGGCATGGTTCCTTGTAATTTGTTTGAGGCCTATGTGAGAAAAAGCAGTACGTATTCTACTGAGCACTGCTGTTTAAATGAAAGTACTCACCTGGATGTAACGACATCGATAAGCTATTAATTTTAATCAGTTGCCCAACCTGGATGTAACGATATCTCTGCCATCACAGCATATTGGGTCCCATTTGGGGCCTAATTGGGCTCCCAATTGGGGCCCACACAGTTTTGTCAGTGGGCTTTCAGTAGGCTATTAGTTGCCCCGAAATCTTTGTACCTCGTTGAACTTTGCCCCAGACTGTGTGATACACTATCTGTGATGACACAGGCCTAACCCTTTGCAAAAGTATGGACCCTGGACTAACTTGGCTTTCCTAATATGCTGTGAACTAATTGCAGTGGCTACGCTGAGCGCACTTTTTGTACTAGGACACGCCTAACAGTTAACTGGTTAATGTTATCGTTGTTTTGCTCTGTAAAGTAAGGCTTTTGGCCTATGTAACTGTGTTTGGGCAAGACTACGACAACTTTAATCCTCAGTTAAGGACTATGTATGGACAGTCGCGTAATTGCTCCGTATACATATGTATAGGGTGCAATTACGCGACTGTCGATACATAGTCCTTTACTGAGAACTACGACAACTTTAATGCACCGTGGGTAGGCTGTCTTTCCTCTGTTTTAGTTTTAGTTGCTTACATTGAATTGAGGGCGGTCGACGAAGTTGCTTGATGAAACAGTTCCGACAAAACAAAGTGGCCTATGTTGGAAAATGCAACCTCTCAAATTTATTTAAAAACCCCTGAAATGTATAAATTGATTTCAAACTATACTTACACTTTTTTTTTCAACCAGAGAGGAAGCCTTCAATGCAGAACAATACCTTTGAATGTGGAACTACTTCTTTATTTGCACAATACCATCTTACTATACAGGAGTTGTTCGGACAAATCCCCTGATAAAGAAATAGTTAAACTTTGTTAAAAAAAAATCCACCTACAGAACAACTTAACATAACTACGCAGCTGTTCCACTGTACAAACGAACAGCAGGCGATTGCAATATGAATCCAAACAGAACATATGTAATATTCATCCGCACCGACCGCTTACGAAGGCACGAAATCACATGACTGAAAGAGCAATTCCTCCAATCGAAGCTGTGGCTTCGATTAAATAGGATTAGTGGTGCGTTTTCAAAATACAGAATCAATGTGAAGACGCTCCCGTCATGTGAACTCGTTACCTTTTCCAAGCAGCCATGCAAAAGTATAAAATGTTGACGGTTCGTCATTATTCGTCACCCTTAATATCATGTCAGCCTATCCGAAGTCAGCAGAGAATTTCCATAAATCTTTCTTTTCAAAAGATATTAGTTAACAGTTCGGAAATTTCCTGTATACAGGAATAATTCGGAAACGGTCGAAGTATTGCCACGAAAATATCGACTCTCACTGGTTTATACAAACAGATATATTTCTTTCTCAATGAAGACATTACAACGACATTCGAATTGCGACCATGATTTAGCAGTAAATAAACAGTCGCTTTGATGAGACACAAAGTACATTTGCCCCACGGACTTCCTATACATGGACAGAGCATACAACATGGTTCATTGTCGCTACCGTAGTGTGAGAAAAAAACCAAGATGGCCGTCTGCTATGGTTTTGTGTTAAAGTTTGGACTTGCTCATGTATATAAACAGCTTTTGCAAGAAATTTGAAATACTTTCTAAATAATACAAGGTTATTTCAAAACCACTACACGTATTGCAGGAATGTGATATTGTTTCTCATTCAAGTTAAACTTTTGTTTAAAATATTACAGAGTCGTCGTTATATCATACAAATTATATCTTCACCGCGGCCATCTTGGTGAGCCTTTTTTTTATTTTGTTTTTTGTTTTTCTTTTTCTTTTTTGCTCCAGTCGGTGGCGACAATATACGGATAGGACATACGCGTTACATGCTCTGTCCATGTATATAGGAAGTACGTGACTCTCCACATCAGTCGACTGCTCTGTATAGTCAAAAAAATCCAATCTTGCAGTCTCATGAAATTCCGTAATTTATGAAATACGTTAGGGTAGAATGATCCATAAAAGCACGTTCTTTACAAATGTCTTTGTTACAGGATTACAACGATTTGAAAATCGAAGAACGAAGTAAAGAAGGAAGTAACTAAACAATGAGAAGTAAGAAACCTGTTAATTACACTTTGATAGTTGAAGAGGTTCATTACAGGTTAGGTAGCAGACTTGTTTGATTCTTCTCCAAACGTTACAACTCTCTCCACCAGTTGCCACTTTATGCAAAGGAGGAGGGATTAAGGAAACGTTAATTATCATTCCTCGCTGAGTGAGTATCCGTCCTTTATTGACGCATCCCTAAAGAGGTGTGTCCAATATTTGATTCTATATTTGATTGCTTCAGTTTTGTTATTTCGAAACTCCTTTCCGATAGACGAGCAAGGACTAAGCTTTTTGTGTGGGGCGCACGCATTTTGAGGGTGGTCGTCCCGTAGTTTAGTTATGAAAAGAGCCGCAAGTTCCGCAGGTGAAAAGACCATAATGTTCGGTCTGAAGAGGAATTCTGATCTAGCATGTAACCCCTCACGGATTACCTGATCAATTCCTTTTGGGGATTTATGCGACGGTTTTACTCCATTTTCCACCTTGAAGAAGAACAGACGTGATTTCTCATTTCTGCAGATTAGAATATATCAATCTAATCCGATCCGATCCGACCCGACCCGACCCGACCCCACCCCACCCGGCCCGGCCCGACCCGACCCGACCCCACCCCATCCCAACCCATCCCATCCAGTCCAATCCAATCTAATCTAATGTATTCCAATCCAATCCAATCCCATCCCATCCCATCCAATCTAATCTAATCTAATGATGGGACCAAAAATAGGTGTGTTCGTACAAAAAGAATTGGCCCATTAAAAATAATTGCCATGTTGGGGGTTTGGGATTTTCTGGTGTCGATTCTCTCCTGACTGAACTACGGTAGAACCACCCAAAATATGCAAGGCCACCACCCCCATGCTTTATCCAGGCATGGCTTTTGGCCTCGAGTGCCAAACTGGCAAAACTGAAGCAATAAAATGGGTGGACCTTCATGGTCCAGCACAGCCCACTAGTTACTTTAGTTTCATATTGACAGATTCGAGGTGCCCAACCAAAAACTTTGACCCCAGTAATGTGCCAAGGTTTCATGCTGTAGGTTAGGTACCAAAATGAACTAGTTATTCCCAGCCTTTACTAATACGTTCTCTCTTGTATCCCACAGATACGAAATTTCAGATAAGACGGAGAGTGAAAAACTTCAAACCAGTCGTAACCACAAGTAAGAACCATGTTTTAAGGTTTTGATTGCTTTATACACTCGGGAAGGCTTCAACAATTCGAAAAATAAAAATGTTTCCCAATGTTTTAGTAGTGTTTCCATGGCATGTTCTAAAAACGTATAAAAAAGTGGAGTATTATCAACGGGCTTGGCACGAGATCGTTTTCTCATTGTTTTCTATCTTTAAAAAACGCGTTTACAATGTTTTGACCTTGTGACCTCTAGTGACCCCAAATTTCCTTCGAACTCCACCAAAAACAATAGGATTCATCTACTTGGTATGATCAATACACATGCTAAGAAATAGATTTGCCACTATTATCTATCTTGAGATACCATGTTTACAAGCAATTACCAAGGTATTTACCATTGCACGTCTGGTGACCTCAAATGACATTTGAACGCCACAAAAGACAGTTGGAATCATATACTTAATACGGCAAATCCACACACTAAATATGAGATTAGTAACATTTACCCTTCTTGAGATATCGACGGTGATTACAACGTTTTGACCTTTTGATCTCATGTGACCCTAAATAATCTTTGACCTCCATAAAAAAGAATAGGCATTATCCACGAAACATGGTAAACACACGCACCAACTTTGAGATTAGTCACACTTACCCTTCTTGAGACATTGTGTTAACAAGCAAAAATGTCGCAGATACACATACACACACGCAACATGCACCCCTAATCAATGCTTCATCGGTACATTATCAGTCCCCGGTGATCGGAATCCCCCTTCCAGTCGGTGAACGCATGCATCACGTGAATGCCAGGAAAAAGGACGGGCTCCTACTCACCAAGTGACAGACATTCCAGTGTCCAAATTTTCTGGTAGCTTAACCGTCACTTCCGAGCTCCGCCTGAGCGAGGCAAGACGTGCCATGCTCTCAAGGGTTCAAAAAGAATTCTAGGAGGTGAAACATTGTGCGAGATCTTATTTAATAGGCAATAAGGCCCTTATGGGTTCACACCTTTGGATCAAACTCAGAATAAAAACAGGAAGTCAGCTATCTCAACATAAACTGAAGAAAGGATTAAAAACCAGGGTCGTCGCTAGGGTCGTATGTTTAGTGGGTGTCATGGTCCAAAATTCCGACTGGCTGGATGTTTTTCCAACTGAACGGGGGAGCCAACAGGCCATTTCGGAAAGGATTAATATATGAATCATGAATGTTGGGTGTGATAAGTCTTAAAGGGAGAGGCTAGGAAGTATCTAAGCGGATCGCCACCATGGGGTGGGGCGGAGTGGCCAGACAGAAAATTTTGAGAATTCGAGACCCCTCAGATAGTTGGAAATGGCATTTCCGAGGCTTGTGCAAGCAGGGCCTACACGGGCATTTTTAGCATTGTGGAATAAATTTAATTAACGTGAAGCATTACAGATCTGAAGCTTGGGGGCGGGCCCCATATGAGTTTCCCAAATGAGAACCATATAGGTTTGCCACCTGGGAAGGCAGATGCACTAGCCTGGTACACTACCTAACTTTCCCAAACGAAATTGAACCCCCATGCTCCTCGGTATCCTCGTATGTAAAATTGCTCTGCAGACTAAAGACTCAACATGTCACGTTTACATCTAGGCCGACAGGATTTGCCTTCTCATTGTATCTCTCTAACTGTACCGGAAAACGTTCATTTTGCACCATATAACTAACCACCGAATAAATCCTTTCAAACAAATTTCTTCAGAGTTCCCGCGGTGACTTTCATCGCTGCCGACGCACTCGTTTTACATTATTATAGTATAATACAGTTGGTACATTGAGTATAGCGGCTGCATTGAGTAGAATTAAATGTGTAAACAGTAGGCTACAGTCAAGACGTTTGTTGCTGCAGTACATTAGTGCTGTGTATATTTAACACTGTAACCAACGTTATTTGGTCGTTGCAGAGGCAGTCAATATAGATATGCATATTCATATATTTGTGCCACAGGCCCCTCGGGCCCTAAGCTTCGATATCTGGTTGGTTCCCTGAACTTTTGCAGGGAAAATGCTCAGAAAACAAAGGGAAAGTTAAAGCTGCCTTGCCAACATCTCTCAGACTCTAATACAGAGATGAGAATTTCTGACGGTAATAGAGGGCGTCCTCAAAAAAGATTAGAAAATGCTGTAAAAACTTGTGTTATGGTCTTGACCAAGATTAAGACGAAAAATATGTTTTGATCAAAGTTTCGAAAATGATCATCGTTTCAGGCTCCTCTTTCATACAGAATATCGGAGTGGTTGTAGCGTCCTGTTTTATCTCAAATAGAATAAGGTAAATCTGTAAATATCAATCGAATATCAACATTCGTTTTTGTTTATTTCCCGTTCAAAGGGGGAATTTAAGGGTAAAACGTAATTTTCGTATGTTTGACCCCCTGTGACCCCAAATGACCTTTAACCTCTACTAAAATTAAAAAGGTTCGTCTACCCATCACATTGCATCAACATATTAAGTTTGAAATCAATCCAAGCTTCCTACCTTGCTGAGATATCGTGTAAACAAGGTTTTCCGGGTTGGACACCCCCGTGACCCCAAATGACGTTTGAACTTGACCAAAAGCCATACCATTCTTCCTCTAGATATGGGGCATCTATATACCAAGTTTGAAAACTTCCAGACATTTCTACTTTCACATACTGTGTTAATGAGTTAAATGTAAAGTGTTTCGAGTCCTATGACATTTCTACATTGAGATAGAGTGTTAATGGGTTAAATGTAAAGTATTCTCCTTTGACACCTGTGACCCCAAATAACCTTTAAACTCGATGAAAACTGATGCTGTTTTTTTTTTTCTTGAAATGGCACATCTATGTACCAAGTTTGAATACTTTCAAACATTTCTACCGTGCCATATCGTATTAATATATTTAATGTAAAGTGTTTCAAGTCCTTTGACTCCTGTGACCCCAGATGACCTTTGAACTCCACCAAAAACGATAGCGTTCTTCCTCTTCATGTGGGGCATCTAAGTACCAAGTTTGAAAACTGTTAGATATTCCTATCTTGAGATATCGTGTTAACGAGCTAGTTGTGTTAAATGTAGAGTGTTTCGAGTTTTTGACCCCTGTGACCCCAGATGACCTTCAAACTCGACCAAAATCAACAGCGTTCTTACTCTCAATATGGGCATCTATGCACTAAGTTTGAAAACTCAGCGACATTCCTATCTTGAGATGTCGTGTTAAAAAGCATGGTGTCACAAACAGACACACACACATACACGTACACGCACACACGCACGCGTATACACACGCACACACGTACGCCATCATGATTGCATTGGTTTCTCTTATCATTGAAATCAAAAATAGCCCTCATCTTAAGATGACCAATGGTACCAGCGCTGTGATAATTATATGTGTCGGCTGGATGCGCCGCCCTTATTTGAAGTCAAAATTAGTGCTATCTGCTCCTTGACGTCGAGGGGTATGAACAAGTCTGGGTTATCCTCTACCCTCGACGAAAGGGTTACCCTGACTTCATCCCAACTATCTCCTAGGTCAACACACAAAAAAAAAAACTGAAAAGGAAAAACAACGCATCCATAGCTAACTTGAGAAAGTGATATTAAACTCAAGCTGCTGCCCATAAGACCTATTTGCACATAAGTTTCACCAAAAAGTGTTTATTTAGTTTCCCTTTCACACTATTAAAAGAAAAGGTTTGTTTAAATTTCCCTTTTAATTACAAATCTGCCTTCTATTGTATTTTGCAGAATCTGCCTAGCATGGATGCAACAAAGAAACAGTTCATGTATATCAAAAACGGTGAGGTACTACGTGAACAAGACGGTCTCAATGCAAAGGTTGAACATGAAGTAGATGAACTAGTCAAAAAAATTATATGTGAAATTAAATCGGACGCAGAAAATAAGCCTGACAAGTCTTCTGTAACCGAAGGCGATGACGGCTTTTTACAGTTAAAGGTCGAAATTGTTAATGCGTTTCGAAAAGGACCCCTCTCGTCAAAACCAAAAGGGGAGTCACATTTTGGTAACTCATGCGCTTTCGACATCCCAAAGTCCAATGGTGAAACTATACCTGCTGCTAGAGAAAAAAAAATATGCCATTGGAAGGCATGAGAAGGCAGATACTGCAAACTATGCGAATGTGTCTGGGACAGCTTCAGTTTCCAGAAAAAAGGGAAATAAAGAAGAATCAGCATCAGACAACTACAACGACGGTCATAGCATCTCAAAGTTCGGGGCTTCGGCTGAATCTGCGGGAAGAGCACGATTTCGAATTGGCAAAACTGACGTAGCAGAGGCAGGATATGTGGCAAGTGTGTATGGTGAAGATTCTATTTCGCAAATGAAGAAACAGAAAGTAGAAATGTCCCCAGACAATTCCCACAGGTACAGTTACGACATCTCAAAGGTAGGTGCTTCAGCAGAATCAGCTGGCAATGCAAACTTCGTGTTGGCGAAAATGAGGGAGCAAAGGCGGGATACGAGGCGAGTGTGTCTGGCGAAGCTTCTTTTTCGCATATGAAGGAACAGAAAATAGAAACATCCCCAGGTAACCGAAAGTACAGTTACGGCACCACAAAGTTAGAGGGTTCGGCTGAATCCGCTGGCAAAGCCAAACTTCATGTTGGCGAAACTGAGGTAGCAAAGGCGGGATACGAGGCAACTGTGTCTGGCGAAGCTTCTTTTTCGCATATGAAAGAAAAAAAAAGTAGAAACATCCCCAGACAATTCCCGCAGGTACAGTTACGACATCTCAAAGGTAGGTGCTTCAGCAGAATCAGCTGGCAATGCCAAACTTCGTGTTGGCGAAAATGAGGGAGCAAAGGCGGGATACGAGGCGAGTGTGTCTGGCGAAGCTTCTTTTTCGCATATGAAGGAACAGAAAATAGAAACATCCCCAGGTAACCGAAAGTACAGTTACGGCACCACAAAGTTAGAGGGTTCGGCTGAATCCGCTGGCAAAGCCAAACTTCATGTTGGCGAAACTGAGGTTGCAAAGGCGGAATACGAGGCAAGTGTGTCTGGCACAGCTACTCTTTGGCATATGAAGGAAAAGAAGTTAGAAACATCCCCAGACAACTCCCGCAACTACAACTACGGTATATCAAAGGTAGGTGGTTCGGCTGAATCAGCTGGAAAGGCCAAACTTCATGTTGGCGAAACTGAGGTAGCAAAGGCGGGATACGAGGCAACTGTGTCTGGCGAAGCTTCTTTTTCACATATGAAAGAAAAAAAAGTAGAAACATCCCCAGACAATTCCCGCAGGTACAGTTACGACACCTCGAAGGTAGGGGCTTCAGCAGAATCAGCTGGCAAAGCCAAATTTCGTATTGGTGAAACTGAGGTAGCAAAGGCGGGATACGAGGCGAGTGTGTCTGGCGCAGCTTCTTTTTCGCATATGAAGGAACAGAAAGTAGAAACATCCCCAGGCAACCGAAAGTACAGTTACGGCACCACAAAGTTTGAGGCTTCGGCTGAATCCGCTGGCAAAGCCAAACTTCATGTTGGCGAAACTGAAGTAGCAAAGGCGGGATACGATGCAAGTGTGTCTGGTGCAGCTTCTTTTTCGCATATGAAGGAAAAGAAATTAGAAACATCCCCAGACAACTCCCGCAAGTACAACTACGGTATATCAAAGGTCGGAGCTTCAGCTGTATCAGCTGGAAAAGCCAAACTTCGAATTGGAGATACTGAGGTAGCAAAGGCGGGATATGAGGCAACTGTGTCTGGTTCAGCTTCGGTTTCGCGTATAAAGGAAAGTAAATATAAATCATCATCAGATAACTCTTACAAGCATAAGTCCGCCACGTCGAAAATGGAATTTTCAGGTGAACTTAAAGCAGAAAGTCAAGGAGAAGTAACGGCCGGTTGTGGTAAGAACGAGGTTGCAGCAAACTATAGTGGTCGTGCAAATCTCCAAGGTAACGCGCGTGCCAGTTTTACGAAAATGGAGAAGGAGTGGCATGCAAAAAGGGGTGAAGTCAAAGGCAGTGTGAAGGTCGCTGAAGCAAAGTTGGAAGCTCAAACTAGAGCAGAAATGCACGGCAAAGTAGAAATCGGTGGTTCCAAAAAAATGGGGATTGATGCAGAATTACAGGCAAAGGCAGCTAGCAAAGCAGAAGTTGTAGGGCTACACGGGGAGGCTGACTTGGCTGTCCGAAAGAAAGAAAAAATGGGATTCCGTGTACCTGGAGCAGAGATGAAATGCGGAAAAGCACAGGTAGAAGCAACTGCCGAATTTGACTTTAAAAGTACTAAGTGTGGAAACAAGAAGGGGAAAGCCAAAGCTAAAGTAAAAGCTGAACTTCTTCTAGCAAGAGCACTTGGCCTAGATGTTCAGGCGGAAGAGGAATGTATGAAAGCGGAAGCCGATCTGGGAATCCGAATGGTGGACATAAAAACGTGTAATGCGAAGGTTGTAGGAAGGAAAAAGGGAATCGATGTTGAAGCGAAAGCAAAAGTAACAGGACTCGAGATAAATGCTTTTAACGCGGGAGTAACAGGTGTCGATAACAGTACAACAGCTAAGGTTGAAGCAGAGGGGGGTATGTTCGTCAACGCTGGGAATATACAAGTCACAGGTCTAGGATCCAGAGGATCAAACTGTCAAGCAGATACAAGAGCTGGAATTTCGGTAGGTAATGTTGCAATTGGAATAACCCGGGAGACTGGCATTGAAACTCCAAAACCTCAGTTGGCATACGGAAATGTGAACATGACGTTAGGTCCTCCTTCGCTTTCTTTCTCGAACATCGGTGGTAATTTCAACTTTGGAATACCGTTTTTTAGCGCAGGAGGAAGTGGTGGTTGTGGTGGTGGTGGTAACGCTGGAACGAGCGATAACCAAACTGGCTCACAAGATGTAACTGAAAAGCAGTCAAGAGAAGCATCTGGATGGGGATACGAAGGCGTCATGACAGAATGCAATACCACTGCACAGAAAGGGAGCGTCAGAGACAATAACAACGGAGGTCACACTGAATCAAGTGCAGGAATGGATCATGATGCAAATCAAAGCGGCAGCTATGCAAATTTTGATTATGGGAGCCGTTCCGGGTCATACGCTGAGCCACAGAGCGTAACCGATGTACAGTCTGGGGGAGCATATGGATACGGAACAGCAGGCAACGAGGGAGTATACAGCAGAGCTGCACATGAGGAACGCGTCGTTGAAGACGGAGCAGGTATGGGTTACACTTTCGATATCAAGGCAGGCATGGACCATGATTCCGTTAAGGGCTGCAACTATGCAAACAAGAAATATATGAGCCGTTCCGAGTCGTACAGTAGACCACAAACTGTGGCAGATAAGAAGTCTGGGAGAGAATACGGGTACGGTTTTGAAAGCTACGAGGACGTACACAGTAGAGCTATACAGGAAGAACGCGACTTCCAGTACTAGGGAGGTTACACTGCTGATAGCAGAGCAGGCATTGACCATGATGAAAGTCAGGAATGCGACTTTACAAATAGCATATATGGAGGCCGTTCCGGGTCGTACTCTGGGCCAAAAGATGTGACCGACGTAAAACCTGGGGGAGTAAAAGGATACAGAAATACAAGAAATCATGGAGTTCACAGCAGTGATGTGCAGGAAGAAGTAGGCGTAGAACACGGGATAGGTTACACTGATGATATCAGTGCAGTTATTGCTAACCATGATGCAATTCAGGAATGCGACTTTTTCAATAGCGAATATGTGAGCCCTCCCGGGTCTTACCCTGGACCACAAACTGTGAACGTCGTACAACCTGGTGAAGCATACGGAAACGTAAATACAAGCAACCAGGAAGTGCACAGCAGAGCTGTACAGGCAGAAGGAAACGTCGAACACGGGACTCGTTACTCTGATGATATCAGTGCAGGCTTTGACCATGATGCAATTCAGGAATGCGGCTTTACAAATAGCGAATATGTGAGCCATTCCGGGTCGTACGCTGAGAAACATACTAACGAAAAGTCTGGAGGATTGTTCGGTTACACATACGGGAGTGCAAGCGACGAGGGAGTAAACACTGAAACAGCACGACTAGAATTTGTCGACAAACACGGGGCAGGCCACTGTGGTAATATATTTGCGGACACAGATCATGATGCAAGTCAGGAAGGCGACCGTGCGAACGAACACTACTTCTGGGGCCTTTCCGAGTGGCAAACCGGGACACAGAATATAATCGATAAACCGGCTGTGGGAGTAAACGGCCACAGGTACGGACGGGCAAGGGACGAGGAAGTATACAGCGAATCTGGAAAGAAGGGAGGTATCAGGTTAGTTCACAAAACGGCTGGTAGCATAGCCGTTGGCTGCGATGATGCAAGTATGAACGGCATCGATGAAAATAACCAATATGATATCCGCTCTGACTCGCACGTTGGGGCACATCGCGGTGCAGAGTACGGTTACATATACGAAAGTGCAAACGATGGACCAGAATATGGCGAAGTTACACAGCAAGAGAATGTCAAATGCTGGGCAAATTGCACTTTTTCAGGAAATGGAGGCACTCGCCATGACGTAAGTCAGAAAGGTAGCTTCGAGTTGCATGGAAACATGAGCGGTGAAATATGTACAAAAATTGAGCAGGCGGAAAACTTTACCGAAAGCGAAGCGGGTCGCACCGCTACTGGTTATGGACGGGGCGTGGATAGTGATGCAACTCAGCCAGGTTGTAATGGGAGTTTCCTTCACGGTAACAATATCGAACTGAATGGAGCGAATGGAAGGAGTTCTGCTCATCGTGGACCAACTTCTAAAAGCTATGCGATTGAATCAGATGGGCGTGACCTCAGAGTCGTTCAAACTGAGGATGGGTCTCGCGCAACAAGTAAAGATAATATTCAAACTCAGGCCACCGAATACGGAGACAACGAAAATTGTTGGGTCAATGACCCTTCAACAGCCCACACAAGCACACACACATATATGGAACGTTACATGGTATTGGCTGGTGAGAGAATGGCAATGGAATTTGGAGAAAGAACAGCCGGCCGTCAGCGACGAAGTGGAGCAAAACCTTCTCGCAGGGCAGATTCGATTGACAAAGAGCAAATTAAAAAATATCTTAAGACAACATACACACTTGGGAGCGGCAGTAGTAGTGGACAGACGAATCAGCGTTCTATTACAGAAGGAGCTGATCGCGCTATGTTCTCGCCCGAAGACGAAAACCACTCAGAACCGCGAACGAAAGTTCCACCGAAGAAGCCTTTTGGCGAAAAGAAAAATATCCATACGATATTCACATTAAGTGAAGGCGATACTCGTCCAATCAAGCACATCAAGGGTAATGTCGTTGGCTTTGGAGACTGATAAGGACGTCGCTAGAAGCAACATGATGCTTTATTTTTGGCATGGTCCTTCTTTTACCACAGTTTGGTATTTTGATACTTATCGGTTTTCCATGACCTTTGGGCGTCGAATTGGAGGAAGAGTGATGGGAAATTTCCTCTTTTTTTAGTGGAGGGGGTTAAAATATTTACTTCCCCACTATCTAAACGAATCATCAGGTATTTTTGTGGTTTCCTATCAAATTCTTCCTCAAATTGCAAATTTTACTCTAATTTTCAACTCTTTGCTTTGTTCTTATGTATCGTCACAAAAGCATCAGTACAACAGTTCCCATGGTTTAATTCCATTCGAGATCATTTGCGAAGACACAGGTACTTGATAGGACTTGAATGGCTTTAAGTGGTGGTTTAAG
Source organism: Holothuria scabra (assembly GCA_037179385.1). Lineage (NCBI taxonomy): Eukaryota > Metazoa > Echinodermata > Holothuroidea > Aspidochirotida > Holothuriidae > Holothuria > Holothuria scabra. The sequence goes on along the minus strand of CM074196.1, from coordinate 1,077,009 downwards.
AATAGTGCCAACTGGTCATAGACATGCAAATGGTAATCTCACCTTCTTGTAAATGGTAATCACTAGTTTAGAATGGAAAACGTCCGAAAAACACTGTCCAAACCATTTAAAACCTGAATGGTTTCAAATGGTTTCTGTCAAATGGAATTTAACGCTGGGTCCAAACGCCATTTTTGGTCCGTTTTCCTTGCAATCGGCCACGATTTACACTCCGTGACTTAATTAGCGGCACCAACATGGGAAAACAGAGTACGGGCTTTTCCCGCCTTCCCCGTCAAAATTCTGATTTACCTCTACCTTCCTGTGGATGAAAAGTGCTTGGACCGGGGCATGGTTTTAGGGTATTGTAATAATTAGTGTTACCACAATGGTTTCAAACTATTAGAATTCTCAAGTTCTTAAAAAACCATTGCAATATTTCCACCCGTCGGTCTTTTCATACCATTTGTGCCAAATATCTGGCATTTAAATTTCGACCGACGGTAGCCCTGAGACCAAATTATTTGCACAGCGACCATAAAATATAGTTTCGATATTTTTCAAGAAACCTTAAATATTGAAACATTGGGCACAAGTTGGCATTCTACTTCCTTCCTCTTGGATTCCTCACCAGGGTAAGAAGGAATTTAGGCCAGCACCCCTCTCCCCTACATACTTTCAAAACAAAAGCAACATCCATAGTCGTGATTAGTACAGTACAAGCATGCATAGACTCAAAATGAATAAGGTCACGGAGTGCGACTTAAACTATGTAAATATGTTGTCAATAGAATACTTTTTGAACATGACGTGGCAAGACCACGCTCATTACGCTGATAACTTAATTAATGTGTAAAAATAAAGCAAGATAGACTCCGAGAAAGAAAATGTTTTCGTTTGGACCGGAGCTGGTCTGCTAGCTACCGTGTGTCCCCTCAAGAGAGGGTTGCGGCAGATCACCGTATTGCATTGTGAGTTGTTCGTTACAGCCTGGCCTTATTCTCTCGCCCCGGACAGTTACAATTCTCCTAACCTACTTACTTAAGCAACTTACTAAACTGTCTTAAATTTACCCTCATCCAGACTCACTTTATTGTTTCAGGATGAGTATACAAGAACCCAATGTGCAGTCAAAATACTCACCTAATAGAACTTGTATTGTAGTATGAAGTTCAGTACTCTGCAGTTTTTAATCTGCATTTTTTTTTTAAACTGGCTACCAATCACCAATCAAAGCCAATTGAGAATTTGCGAGGGCCACTTCGAAAATCGCAGTTAGGGGTGAGAGGAATAGGCCTTAAACACCATGCTACGAAAAAGGTTAATTAAGAAACAAGCATTGTGAAGTGAAATTGCTTACGAGGTATTGATTCCATGTTAAACGCAAGGTAAAGTTTTATTAGTATACATTTAGAAGGCAATTGAAGATATGGTAAAAACTCCGTGGATTTAGAAATGAAAAAATAATAATAAACTACACTACTTTATTAAAAATGTTAGATGCGTTGATAGAAAATGATAAGAATTACAAACGGGGTGTGGTTCGTCTAAATAGTTAAAAAGGGTGCATGAAGTTTTGAAGTGTATGAAATGGCATTGGAAAGGAGTGGTTAACATTGTACCCCAGACCACGTGTAGTAAGGTGTAATATAGCAAGGTAATGAGTTGAAAAGGGTATGTTATATATGTATTCTTAGTAGCCTTTATATTGACTTGAATATCATTGTATTTATTCCAGCATAAGTGTAAGAGGCGATGCCAGTGAATAGGCTGCCTTCCCTCCCTCCCCCATTTTTCGCAAGGTCTTAAAGTTGGGCAGGAACTTGAAAAAAAAAAATCGGGCAGTTATTCGGGCAGCCATTTAAGTTTTGAAAAGTTGGCATGGTTTTCCATGCTCCTATTCATGCCTTAAATTTTAAAAGGATATGCCCGAAAAACCGAAAAAAGACGATAGTCGCGATTAAAGGTTTCATGAAGAATTAACATATTTGGGCAGAGCAAAAAGATATTATTCGTGAACTTTACTTCAAAGTCTTTAACGACACGATCATCTCTCAAACATCTGCCCCAAAATAGTTTCAGGGTTAACGCATTTACGAATAATCGCAGAGTTTCATTTTTCGGGCAAAAAATCTTTGCCCCCCCCCCCAACTGAAATGTTCCCGTATTGTATTCCAATATAAAAATATACAATATTCATATTGACAGGGATGAATATTATTTGAACGTATGTCTAAGGTTTTGTCAAATGATAGTTCCCAGAACGAGAATTTTCCCTAACGATTTCTAGTGGTGTCGATAAGAATTTCGCGATGTGGGCCTAGATAGCTTAACATCTGTCGTGATTTTAATATCGAGACTTTTGATTATATCTATTAGTTTTCATGATTTTCAACCCAATCCGTATTTGGACCGGCAGCCCAGGGCCTTGGGGGGAAGATGAACTAGGTACCAATAACCAAGTACAGCAGCAAGAAGCGAGTCACCTGGGTTGTTCAGATGTGTGTGTCTGCCGTGCACTATCCGTTGCTAGTAGGTCAAGCGGTCATTTTTCAAAATAACGGCCGTGTTTTAGTAGACATCATTATGTTTGATAATAAAACTTTGAGTAGAATCTCCTATCGAAGGTGTCATAAAGAGGACAATTAAATGTCCTCTCAAATGGTACCAAATATGATATTGTGCTGAATTAAATTACATTTTGAAGCAAAAAGTGTAATATCTAGCCAATTTTCCCGAAATTTTTTATAGTGTTGTGTAGAAGTTTAGGTATTTGGTGATATCTAGGTATTCTTGTATGACAAACATATCTTTAGATGAAATATGTCACTGCTCAATATGTAAAGATTAATATAGTACATACTCATCTTCACATTAGGGTTTTGAAGTCAACTTTCACTTGAAAATACAAGTGTGAACATCATTCACCTTCTTAACCCCCCCCCCCATAGGCGTACGAGGTGCGTGAAAGGAGTTGGTCTAATTGGACAAAACATGTTAAACGGTGACATTATTCGGGCAAAACATGCTCTTGCCCCCTCATAGAAAATTAACCCTGTACGCCTATGCCCCCACCTCCAACAAAAGTGTGCCCTCACTTAGCAAAGGACTGCATTTGCAAAAGATCAACCTATCACACCATGTACTCAAGACCAACTCAACATGTATGAGATCAGGTGACTTGGAATGACTCAAAGCTGACTGAGGTGACTTAAGTCACAAGACCACTCGAAGCTTTCGAAAGACTTGAAGTGACTCGACTCGAGCTGAGGGTTAACTCGACAAGACTAGAATTGCTAAATACTCGATGTGACTCTTGACTCGACACTTTGAGACTCGAGGCGACTCAAAACTTTCCAAAGACTCGAAGTGACTCGACTCGAGCTGAGGGAAGAAGACTCGACATGACTCGACTCGACTAGAACTGCTAAAGACTGGACGTGACTCGAGACTCGACACCTTGTGACTAGAGGTGACTCGTGACTCGACATCAAGTGACTCGATTACAACACTGCTAAGAAGGCACATAAGCGCAGTAACAGGGAAACATGAAGGTATTAATTGGCACTATAAATAAGAAATTTAATTAACTTTAGAAGTGTTTGGTCTTAAAATTTTGCAATAATAGAAAATTGCTTGTCAAAACCCCGCTGGTGGTTTCAATAATTTCGTTACTGCTGTTGGATCTGACTAACCGTTCATTTGATCATGATATAACTAGTTTAAAGGGAAAGAGCAGTCCAGTCAATGGAGCAGTCACTCTAACTACTTAGCAGCTTAGTGTAGTGGATTCACGGACTTATATACATGGACTCAGCATGTAATGTATACGTCCTATCCGTAGATGGTCTCCACCGGCTGGAACAAAAAAGGCGCACCAAGATGGCCGCCGTGAAGCTATAAATCGTCCGATTTGAAGAAGAATCTGTTATATTTAAAACAAAAGTTAAACTTGAATGGGAAAAAACACCATATTCCTGCAATACGTGAATGATTATGACTTATACCTTGCCATATTTCAGAAAAATTTCAGCTTTCTTGCAAAATATGGAGACTTAATTGATCAAGTCCAAACTTTCACACAAAACCGTAGCAGACGGCCATATTGGTGCGCTTTCTCACACGTACGGTAGCGACGATGTACCGTGCAGTATGCTATGTCCATGTGTATGAAATCTGTGAGTTAATTGTCCTGTTCCACCGTTGGCTATTGGGAATCTCATAACAATATTTTTATCCTCCTCCAATTTTAAATTTAGTAGTATTAACTGCTTAGCTGTATACCTTGAATATGCAGTTTTCAAAAATATTATGAAAGATATTTTAAAGACAAAACAGGAAAACTGAGATTAAGCCGTTGCCAAATTGGGGTGACTGCTCTTGACCTTTAAGGGAAAAGAATTTTCATTTCATATTTTTAAGAAATACCGTACAGATAAAGATGAAATATCGAGTATCCAATGTCCATTGTTACAAATTTTGGTGGCAGACAGCACTGAACAGTGTCGAGATGTAAGTGATGCCATAATTCCAGTATGTGTAAAATATCATGTGCCTTACAACTTCTCACTTTTATTTGTAACAAATCATTTTCTGATAGTATTAGCCCTTATAGAATGAAAGTTATAAGGAACATATTGTTTAATAATTAAGAACCAGTTTCTTTGCTAACAAATTTCCAAATTAAAACACTTACAGAATTGTTGAATGAAAGTTTTTTTTGTCGTCTTTAATTTGCTCTCTGGGAATCAGTCCCAGCCAACATGCCCAAGTGGGCCCCAACTGGGCTTCAGCTGGGCTACAGTACTTGCTGGACTACAGCTGGGACCCATTTTTGTTTTTCTGGTATTCCAACGTGGGGCCCAACTGGGTAAACTTTTACCAGCTGAAGACCAGCTAGAGCCCAGCTAGGCCTCAGTTGTTGAAGTTGGGCCAGCTGGGTTTCAACTGGGCATAAGCTGGGAAAGGCTACCCCTGTTGGACCCCACGTGGGAACACCTCACAGACACAAATGTGTCCCAGCTGGGGCCCAGCAAGTACCCCAGCTGAAGCCCAGTAGGGGCTCAACTGAGCATGTTGGATGGGGTGTCTGGTAGGTTCACATTTATATGGTCCTTATATGGTCTTTTTTCCATAGGAAAAATCACCACAACCTTAGACAAAAAACATGAAACCATTGAAATAGTCATCGATTTCTACACAATTGATCATATATTTTGTTACTCCTGAAATTTGATTGTCTTTCCTTCGACTTTTTTGCGTCAATTCCAGAAAATCGTGGCAGTCGACTAGAATAGGTCATACGCACCTGGTAAGTTGAAGTTCTCTAGGTGCAACTCCAGGGCTCAAATGCTTCAAAATGAAGTCCGCCCTTAATAGTCTCAGCATGATAAAGGTCAATGACATGAGCAATGCACCCCCTTTTCAAGTTTTGTTCTTTTCGCAGAAGGCACATATTTTTTTCTCGAGATACAGGGCTATATCTACATTCTGCAAACTTATAGACGATGAGCAGTGAAGACGCTACAGTGGACTGAGGGGGACACTTCCCCCAGATTTTCTTCGCCCTCCCCCCCCCCCCCCAATTAGGTCAGCCAAGAGTTGGGTTAACCGAAAAAGAAAAAAATATACCCCCTCTAGAGCATAACGTTTTCATCCAAATCTTCCGGGCTTCGCCCTGGACCCCACCTCCAGGAACAGGAGCTTTAGGCTCGGTTTTGCGTTACCTCCAACATTATCCTCTGCACTCGGTTTGCCTCCCAATTTTTTGCAATCTGGTGGCGCCACTGATGATGAGTTATAAACTTGGTTGGTTTGTCGTCAACAAGCTATACTTAGACAAAAGTGAATGAAACAAGTCACCTTCTCAGCTTCCCGTTTCAATGTTGGTTACAATTTTGTAAGTTCAACTCAGGGAACAAGACAGAAAGGGGAAAGGGGTTTCACGTGCACGTTGAGTTTGAGAGATTGTTAGTTCATTCTTTCATTCTTTCCCTGTAAGAGTGACTGTTTCACTTGTTTTGCCTCAATGTTAACTCTCAATTTTACCAGAACGAAGTTAATGTGATTTATCGAAAATCACTGTGTTCGCTCAATGGAATATCACTTTAGATATTATGTGGCGTAGGACTAACCAGGATTTTTGATTTTTTCAAAGGGGTCGGCACGTGAGGGACTGTCGCATATCATGAGAGCTAGCATCTGTTAGGCGAAGGGAATTTGTTCGTATAATTGCATATGCATGTGATGATGCTTACACGGGTAAGGGCTGTCAACTTTTAGAGACCTTGAAAGTGAGATTAGCTAGGAGACTAACGAGGAATTCGACTCTCGGTCAGTGCGAAGCGTGCAGGAAGTTGGGGGATGGGGGTTTGTCGATAATATCCCTGTAACCAGTGGCGTATGAAGCAATATGAAAGTGGGGGAACGATTTTGGACCATGCATCTCAACCTACCCCATTGATTAAAAGGTACATTTTCGAGTTGATGCTAAATTTTTCGCTTTTCTACGAGCTAGAACAATTTTTTTAAAATATAAAAAAATATGAATTTTTCGTAAGTTTGAACATTACTCACTGAGTTAGGAATGTAATTTGCGACGCGCTTACCCCCTCCGAATATTTGGGCCCTTTGTACATTTGTAAATATGGAGCTGGTTTTGCAGGAAATAGGTTAGATTTGAGGTTTCCTGTAGGGGAATTGGAATATTTGGGGGACTATCGAAGAATCTGCGTTCCCTTTGCATAAACCTGAGAAAGCATATCGAAAGATCGTTGTTGTTACATAATGTTATCTTAGGAGTTCGGATTGAGGCTTCTCGGTGACATTCAAAAATCTCCCAAAACTTTGTTGCCTTTCTTAAGGCCCTGTATCCATAGGCTGTACCCTTGTGGCCCAGCCCACGAGACCGAAGGTCCAAGATACCGAAGGTTCGCGGGACCGAAAATCGAAAAGGGTTCACGAGACCGAAAATGAGAAGAGGCTCGCGAGATGCACAGTTTGGTCATAGTTATTATACCTTTCCCTGGTTTTGAAACTCCTCGAACTGACTGTCTATGTTGATACTCCGGTTTTCGGCAGTCACGTGACATTGATAGTACACGAGAGCCTTGTTGTCGGACTCTCCATGGCATACGCACTGTATATATGCAGACAGGGTAAACTAATTTCTTCAAGAGTCTCTTGTGAACAATTATCGAACTGTAATGACTTCAATTAGGGCGTATATTATTGCGACAGTTTTGATTAAGATATCTGTCTTAAATTAGAACCTCCATAAAGCGAGAATAACTGTATTCAAACTAAAATAGCGGAACAATCGAAGGCTGGGCTAGCAACAGTAATTTGGTAAGCACACTCAACAATTCTGCGAAATTGCAAAGCACGTAGCAATCGCATACCGTTAGACCAGTTGGATTAAACCATTTTAACAAACGAGTGTAAGGGTTCATCAGACGAGTGTATTACACAAAATTTATCAGTAACTATGATCGTACAAAATTTTAGGAAGCCCAGCTAGCGTAATGAAGTAGGTCCACTTCACGCTTACCGCACACTAACTGCGGTATGATAAGCCTGTAGGGACTACTGAATGTCCCCAGCGAAGGTCTCAAAACGCCAGGCCTCGGAACCAGTATTTCACTCTTAAAAAGAGAAAATGAAACCCGATAATATAGGATTCGTTCATTTATTCAAAAATCTTAAAAACTTACTGATTAGGATAGTCCTTGGGTCAACTTTAATTTCACTTCCCAGCAGAAACAGTACATCACTGAATGGAACCATATCGCTAGCGATCGATCTCGTGCAGCTTCAAAGACACGTGATAAACTTTTTTGAAGAGCTCAACATGCTTTTACGGACAGTTACGGACGCACTTTACAAAAACAATGAACGCACACACAGCTTCTACGTCTGTGCAAACGCAGTATACGTAAGGAGTTTCCCAACCAGGGCATTAAAGGTATAATAACTATGGTTTGGCGAGACCGAAATGAAAACTCGCTCTCAATCCCAAATCCATTTGGGATAGGTATACGTGCAAAGCGGTCTAACTAGAATTTTAGCCGGTTGACGGTGAATGTTAGGTTGTAGGTCAAATAGTTTAATACCATAAGAAGTCGCTATAACAGAACTCGCTGATCTAGACCTAACCGGAGTAGGGTGCGCAATAATGGGGGTCACCCCAGTGGCGGAGTTGCCATATATGGTCAGGGGGGTTGGTCGCCCCCCCCCCCCAAACACCCTGACGGATCAAAATCGTCTGTCGGCGCCCTTTTTAGGTTTTTACATACCGTCACTCTTGCACCATTATTGGCAAAAGACATAAATTAATAGCGTTGTTTTAAGCCCCATATAACAAAATGCTCAAACAGCCACCAGTAACTGTACTATTTGCACTTTATTCTGATGAAAAGGGTCTTTTGTAATATAGGGATAGGTTTTGCCGAAGCGTATCTTCATGCTTTATACGTACTAATGAATGTTGTCGCTGTGCTAAGTAAATTGCTTCACGCGAAGCATGGTTATAAGCCTACAAAATACACCGACTGACATTAAATTCGGCCCCGGCCAATAAAAGATGTTGAAAAGGGCACAACAATAATTGTAGCGCAAATAGCCCTCTTGTTGTATGGTATAATTGTAAACATAGACAAAAAGAGTTTATAAAGATACCAAAATAGCTTCAACAACATTTTTCAAAATCATTTGAAGAGACCATTCAGGTTAAAATAAAATAAAACTCTCATCTTAATGGTAATGATTTAAGGATTTTAATGAGCAGTTTCCATTTTTTGCTTTTCTTCGAGTGACCATTCTCATGATAAATGGCTATTTCTGACACTGCACAATAATCCCAAGAAAATGCTTATTTCTGTACTTTCGTGGTCTCAGAAGCCAGAAAATTGCATCTAATAAGCCTAGGTTTAGGCTCCTTTTATTAATTATGAAGTCGGTATCTAGAGTGCCAAGCATACCGTTTGCCTTGGCTATTTCTTTCAATGTGCTCAATTAATGGCTATTTCAGAGTGGTCACAAGATGTGCATTACGTCAATTAATGTTTCTTCGTGTACTTATCTTGATTTCCAGATGCCAAAAATTTACACCGAACGGTGATTAATTTCCATAACTTTTTCCCCTGCAAGATTGCTTGCTATTTAGCTCTAGCAAGTTTAAACTTTATCTTCACAAAGTAGCCCATTATTACATTAAAATCTGAAATCGAGGGCTGACATTAACACAAAATATAACGACCGCCTTCTTACTAGAATGTGCAAGAGAGGGATGGAAACATGGGTTTCCGCAGGTAGGCCAGGGGAGAACTTGCCCTCCCCTGGAAAATAAAAAAACCTGAAAAACGAAAAAAACATAAAGAAAAGGAAGAAGAAAAATTATCATCAACATTTCTTAGCAGTTCACTCAGTTTTTTCCCTATTTATATGCGGTGAATAGGCTTTAGAAATGCCATTTCCAGCGATCTGAGAGGTATTTTGGGCCAAAATTTTCTGGCGCTCCGCGCCAACTCATGGTGGCGCGGAGCTTCTTCACCCAAAAAGAATTTTGTCTCCCCCCGCCCAAATTTTCTTCTGCGGAGGCCAATGGATAGACAATTTAAACATGTTTCAATAGAAAAACTTGCTGAGGAGAAATAGCAAAGAAGTCTTCTACCAGATGCGGAAGATCAAATGGCTAGTCTGAAAAGCCATGGCTTCGACCGTGCTGAGGCTCAGGGTATTAACTCCTTCGAAGCGCCCCTGCAGATCACCTTCGCCCCCTCTGACCGAAATCCCTAGCTCCGCCACTGGGTGACCCCTAGGCCTGGCACCACGGACCATGTGGTCTTGTGACCGGGAACACACACAATGAACTTGTCCATTCTTTTGCAGCTGTACAAGACGGAACACGCCATTACGAGTACGATACTGCACTGTTGCATAGAGATGCATCTACACTGTCCATCTTATGATGTATGCTCTACTTACACGAGTATAGTTGAAAGGTCTGTAAACTTGTATGAAATTTAACCAGTTCATTGCGAGTTCCAAATACAAAAAAATGGCCGGACCCAGCACCGTGGGCGTTGTCTGTAGACATGTCTCCTGAGATAAGCACAAACGAGGAAAATAAAAACAATAGCGGCTTCCACCTCATCTTTCCGATTTTCAGTATAGTTGAGTTCATTGTCGAGCTTATCAATAAAATAACTGTTCGAATAATAATAGCTGTGTCTTGTGTTTAGTTGCTTTCTCATCAACGTTCGGAAGTAGACTTTTTTGCCTATCATTCCATCGTACATTACACACGCCACAAGGGAACAGCCGATGGATACGGGCGGGTAGAGGGTCAAGTCACAAGGTCACAACGCCATATGGGAACACGCCACAACGGAACAGCCTATAGGTACCAGTGCCGTCGGAAGGTATTTTCGATTGGGGCTGACTCGTGCGTAACTCTTTGTGGAACGGGCCCCAGATTCTTCAAGGAAACTCCAAATTCCGAAATTTCCTTACAAAATCGAACGAGAGGTTGTTCATGTGCGTGCAGTGCCCAATGGTCTCTGGCCTGCCCCGATAACCGAATTCTAGCAACGGTAATGAAAATCAGCCGTGTTTTCAGCTACATATAATGATAAACAGTTAGTTTGAGAATGTCTCTGCACAAGTCTGACTGAAAATTCATTGGAAGCCACCTTGTAACGAGACATATTTTCAATACGTTTGAAGTAAAATCATTTTGCAGGCAGCCACGTAGAAAATTTCATCTTTTTCAGCGGACCTTGCAATTGAATATAACGAATTAGATTCTTAACATTGTAAAAAACAGTACGTTTTCAATTCCGTTGCATAGTTCCTCCGAAAAGAGACAAGACCATTACATTAAATTGTAGCAGTACCTTTTATCTGGTAATGAGTTTTTTCTATTGAAGTGAAAATTTCATTTCAAAGGAAATTTCAAAATGACGACTGCTTCATTTATAGTTATAAGTCTGGGAAATGCCATTTTCGGATGTCTTAGGAGTCAGATTTTTTAACAGTTCTCTGTACGCTCCGCGACAACTGGTGGTGGCGCTCCGCTTGCAATTGGAAAGTGCTTTGGTCGAACAGATTGCTGAACAGGAAAATGCATGCCTGTAAATTATTCTTCGTCTTGGGGCAGTATTTTAAAGTTAAAATCTTATTGCAAAAAAAGCTCAAAATAACGACTGCATTGTTTTTAGTTACGAGCCCCGGAAATGTCATTTCCTGCTGTCTCGGGGTTCTCAATTTTCAAAATTTTCTATTCGCTCCATTTAGATAGACTTTCGAGCAGGATTACATTTTTCGGATAAAAAAGACAATTCTAACGCCCTCCCAAACTGAAACTTTCCCGTATGCCTATGCCAATACACAAATTATACTAAAAACATATGGGAAGCCAAACTTTTTCCGCGGGAAAATTTTTCCATATGGTCCGAGGGCCTTAATCTGCATGATGATATTCGATATATATCCTACTTAATTTTTCTATAAGAAGGTGAGATTCTTTCATAAAACCCCCAAATTTGTCCTAAAATTACAATTTTCCCCAGTATAAGCTCCAGTTTGTTAAAAGTGGCAAAATTTTCCGGTTACGATAGATAGTCCATACAAATAATCAAGACCAATTCTGTTAATAACTCCAACAGTCTACCTAATTTTGCTCTTGAAAGGCATATCACTTAATAAAAAAAACTAACTTTCTTTCACTAAATTCCAAAGTTTTTTCAATAAAATAAGCTCCTAATTTCAAACCTTCGTTCAAAAAAGGGAAAAACTTTTTGAGCGAACTAATAGTCTCGTCTTGAAGCCTTAGTACGTAGGCCTGGTACGATTAAATATGTAACCCCGAAAGAATTTTAGCTGTCGTCTATATATTAAAGTGTTTGATTTTGCCCATATGACGGACAGATTCTTCAATAATCACCCCAACTTTTTAATGATCTTTACAAAAGCCACATTTCTATCAAAAAGTTTTAACTTTTTCTTCAAGATAAACTCCACATTTTAAGTATTTCTTAAAAAGAAAGTCAAAAGTTTCGCCTCAAATTTGGCAAAATTACGTCTCACCGGGACAAACTTATCTCTTTTGTCGGGGCTTTGAAAAGCTGCCCCCCCCCCCCTGTCGGGGAGCTTGGCCCCTCTGCCGGGCAAATCCTGGCGCCACCCCTGACCAGAACCAAATTTTTGTTTAATTTGTTAAAGAAGATTTTATTCTCAGCACTATGGTGAAGTTTTCATTCATTTCCCTTGTTCGGTTCTCGAGATATTAGCAATTGAAGTTGATACATTTCCTACAAAAAGTAAATAACTTGAACCAAGCAGGTGCGATGTCATGTATTCATATTGATGGCGAATGTTTTGCTTTCTTTTTCTCGAGAACCAAACATGGGAAGGAGTAAAAATTGCACCAGTAAGCTATGCCTAGAATATGTTCCTCTTCAAAATATCAAACATTAATTTGGTTCTGGACTTTTTTATTCAAGGAGCTGCACACCAGCCTGAAAACAAGTTGAAAATAGAGATGTGGTTACGGAACCGTAACCACTGTTTATGGAAGCGATTGGTAGGCTACTATGTGAAAGTTTTTACTTCACTGAATGGTGTTTATCCGAATCCCAGATTGCACAAGGAAGGAATTTTAAGAACTGAACAAAATCACTTCACAACAGATCACATAAATAACAAAACTGTCTTGTCTCAAAGATTCAGAAGACAAATTTACTAACACACTGACAGTCTGTATACAACGAGATATACGAGAGTAAGGCCTACACAAAGTGCACGGTATCCCATTTGAATGAAGAAGGCTAAGTCCCATTAATTAGGCTTAATTTGTCTACTCCTACACTCTAAAAACTGAAGTGCTATTTTAATAGCACTTTCTGGGTGCTGAATTTAATTAGCACCAAAAGCGCTGTTTGAGCACTGTTATGGTGCTAATTATACAGCACTTTCTGGGTGCTGAATTTAATTAGCACCAAAAGCGCTGTTTCAGCACTGTTATGGTGCTAATTATACAGCACTTTCTGGGTGCTGAATTTGATTAGCACCAAAAGCGCTGTTTCAGCACTGTTATGGGGCTAATTATACAGCACTTTCTGGGTGCTCAATTTAATTAGTACCAAAAGCGCTGTTTCAGCACTGTTATGGTGCTAATTATACAACACTTTCTGGGTGCTGAATTTAATTAGCACCAAAAGCGTTGTTTCAGCACTGTTATGGTGCTAATTATACAGCACTTTCTGGGTGCTGAATTTGATTAGAACCAAAAGAGCTGTTTCAGCACCTTATAGTGCTAATTATACAGCACTTCCATAGTGCTGTCATAACAGGAAAGTGGGCGGAGCTAATTTAGATGAAAAAATGTACAAAAACACTGAATTTCTAGCAGAATTTCTGTATCTTTGGTTTTGACTTTTTCAGGAATTTGTCAACTAACATAACACAGTGCTAACACGTATTCATAATTATTTGAATTGGTTTATTTCATGCTTTTAACGCTGTAAACAAATATTACAGTGTATTTCAAATTGGGAGTTTCGCAAATAAAGACTTCTAGGTGATTTTACATGTTATTACTCTTAAAGATTTAACAACACTTTAAGATTTCTGGACAGTTTGGGACGTAAAGCTCCTTAAGGGAGCAGAACTCCTCCGGGAGTAATCGTTTGGTTTTCGCCCCTTGGCTCTTCGCCAGAGAGTCGTGGGGACTTTTAGAAAAAAGCTTTTAGAAAAAAGTGTTGTTTACTGCTGCACTTCCGAGGTGCAGTCTCTAATGCACCCAAAGAAGTGCTATGGTAGCACCAACGGTTCAGTCCCTATTAGGGCTCTTATAAGTGCTAAGAAAAATTCTTTAGCACCGCCTTTGGTGCTGTCTGGTAGCACTTATGGTGCAGTTAAAAGTAGCTCTTGCAAGTGCTCAAGTCCTGCACCTGACAGGTGTTAAAGAATTTTAGCACTTAAAGGGTGTCTAGCTTCCCCCCAAACATATTTAGACATGTAGGGCCAGGTCTAAATCACAGGCGTTTACACTTTTGTGACGTTGAAAAAGTGGGCAGGCTCAAACTCCCGCCCGTTGACGTAATGTAATGTGATTGGTCTAAACACGTACACATACAGTGTACTTACAGTGTACTGTTTGTGTGTAGCCTTTTATACTGTACAATTACTGGTATCTAGCATATACATGCACTACAGAAAACAGTGCAGTGTGAGACCTTTGAATTAGCTCTCAGCAATGTTGGAGTAATACTGTTCACAGTGTAATTGTAAAGCTGCCATAATCACACTGCACTACTGCACATTGACAGTCGAATGTCTGACGTCGTGTATATTGTTCCTTGTGTGCGTGTACGAGGAAGAATTTGCAAAAATTGCAATACCGAACATGTCAGGATGAAACTTACAGTAGTGGAATATATGGAGAGAGTGAGCTATGAAATGCAGCAAACAGGGACTTTCGCAAAGAACAGCTCAACTGCAAAGCTGTGAACGACCGCATTGCAAGCCTATTACATCTGTACATGAATGATGAAGCCAGCGATGAATTCATGATGATTTCGCACAAGAACAACAGATCTCATTCTCGATTGGGTAAGCTCTTTGCTGAACGTTACTCGTTAGGCTACTGCAATTAACAGGTTAGCCTAAAGAGAAACATCGTACATTATGTTATCACGAGTCGTTCGATAAGAAAGTGTTGAACATTTTGAACGTGCCATTATGCCATACGCTTTGGTGGTCCTCAGTAAGCCAAGGATTAGTCCTCGCGTAATTGCACCCTATGTTACTTGTTAGTCATTTTACTGAGGACTAACGATTTGGGTGCATGTGGATGGCCGACTCAAGGAACAATTTCACATACAAGTTACAGTATAGGCCCTACCAGCAGTTCAAATGGGATGCAAACGTTCAAAAACCATTTCTTAGTGAGTTAGTCCAGACAAGATGGGGCGGTCACCTTCATTCAGCCTAACATTTAAGCCTACTTTTCCAAGTCGGTGTTCTAACAAGGATTAGGCTATAGACTTATTATACTAGTTACTACATGCTAGCCCTAGGCTAGGGCTAATCATTCCTAATTTCTAAGCCTAGGCGTAGACTAGGCCTAGGCAATGGTTGGGGCAACCTATATGCTAGGCTTGGCGGACCAAGCCTAGGTCTAGACCCCAACGGACCAAGCCTAGGTCTAGACCCCAATTGTAAGAACTAACAAGCCCCCATGCACAGATGAAAGAGTGCAAGATTGATGGCTAACATAGCAGGGCAAACTCATGTTAGGAGTGGGATTTGATCCAGGGGGAATGGCGGAGAGGGCAGGGGTCAATGGCCACCCCAATGAAAATATTGGGGAACAGTATTTTTGCCTCCACGCCCGTCCTTAATTGGGAAGATTTACAAAAAAAATGCGACAGAATAAACAAAATATAGGCCTAACATTGTGGTATAGGTCTAACGGTTGCCGGTCGTTTCACCCCCTTGCCAGTCCGCCCCTAACCAGTTCTCCCTGGTCGTTTCGCCCTCTTGTCAGTTCGCCCCCTAGTGGAAGTCCTTTTGCCCCCAATGTGGAGGTCGTTTCGCCCCCAAATACTTCGGAGTTTGACATAACATAACATAACAGGTTGAAGGGCAAAGGAGGGCCAAGGCCCCATAAGATGCCCTGAAGCCCAAGCCCTAATTAAAAGTCAAACCACCAAAGCTTGACAACAGCCCCAAACAATCAGATCCTACCACAGCCATGGAAGAACTTGTCAATGTTAACCTTAAAGCAGTGAACTGACGGGGAGTGAACAGGGAATGAACAGTAACACGATTATGAGTTAGGCCTAACTAGTACAAATGAACAACTTGTTTTGCCTTTTAAAAATGAACCCAATCTCATCCTGAAAGAGAATTAAATAAGAACTTAACTTCACTTCATGGAAATCTTTTTTTTTTCTAAAACGTTCACTTGTTGGAAGGGGACCTAACCTGATTCAGAAAATTTAGGGGGCGAACTGGTAGGTCTTAGGGGCAAACTGGCAGGTCTTAGGGGGCGAACGGGTTAACGCTTGGGGGAAAACCGGTATTTGGGGGCGAAATGGCTGGGTGCGAACTAGCAAGGAGGCAAAACCACCATCTACCAGCCTAACCTAGGCCTATGTACACTATACTGTAACTTCAGGGCCTCTAAAAGATGTTCGTTTGAGTGTTCTGTTCATGTGCAGACCAATAGGAGTGTGACGTCCAGTGCATTTTTTTTTTTTTTTTGTGTGTGTCTGTATAATTAGTGCCTGAACTTGAGTCGGCCAGTATCTTGAGTCTGTACGTCATGTGGTTCAAAACATTTGGCACGTACACACTGTACAACACCTAGTAATTGACCGACTCATGTAGCACAATTATATGCTTACCAGTTGAAACATCCCCTGACCAAATCGTCCCCATACCAAAACATCCCCGCTATTGGTCAACATTTCCCCATAATTTTGTCTATTCTAAGTATATCTTTCTTTGCAGTATTCTGATGTTCAAACAATTGTTTTAGTTTTACAGTATTGGTATTTGAATGAAATGGATGTTTTCTTGCATGGTAAATTCCATTTGAAGTGTTTGTTGTAGCCTAACTTCCACAGCCACCTGTTGTAACACTAACTTCATATAGGCCTACAGGTAGGCCACATGAGTAGTCCAAAGGTTCTAACATTTAGTCTAGGCCTAAAATTAGAAAAGTCTTGCCTAACTTTCTCGCGATCGATCCTTGTATTCTCCATTTTATTTAATTTGTGTTCAAATTTTCCTCAGGTTTTCAGCTAAGAGTTTAATTTTGATTTCTGAATTAAAGTCTAGTCTCTGTGGGGACAGTTTGACTTCCTATAGAAGTACAGTACAGGAAGGTTTTGGTAAAAAGTGTGGACATTTTGGTACTGTAGCTTCTGTAACTAAAAGGCAGGGACGTTTAGGTCCAGGGACGTTTTGACTGGATACCATATGATATGCTGTACTGTACAGTACATACTGTATGTGCTTGCCTTCATATGGGGTGGATTGCTTTTAGAAGATTCAGTATGGGAAGCTATGCATGCAGCATTCCACTTGTTTGAGGTAAATTTTGCCCCTTCCCCCATCCATAAACCAGTGTACGTACGTGTAATTTGAAAACAACCTTTGGCTCTGGTTTAACTTTTTAGTCAGATTGCTTTTTTTTATTGCACTGTCTGGCTTGCATGCACACTCTTATTGACCAGTAATCAACCCTATTGTTGTTTCTGTCTTATAAGCTCAGTAGTCTCTCATACTCATTGAAATTCTCGAGACGGTTCACATACGATTTGTTTAATCCTTAGCTGGCTTCTCAGACTGGAGACGTGTCTGCCCTATTCAATTTTATGCTCAAGAGTCCTTCCTAAATGTATATACAGTAAATACCCAAGAATACCCCCATAAAGCTGTCTTCCCGGGGCCTCTGAGGCGTTAATACCCAGGAGCTTCCAGATGCTTTGTCCCCTTGACCTGCACCGGCCCAGGGCTTCACCGCTGTACCCTACCAGGGGCCCTAGGCATGGCCCTTAGCCCCAACCCCCTGCACCCCACCCAGGTCAGGTTTTATGCTTTGCGTGCACATCTTCTTGGTGTTTTGTAATTCAAACCATTTCCCCCAAGGTTAAAGAGAAATCTATGCCTGTGGTAAGGGGCACTGCCAGACACACTCATGGTGCCAGAGAGGCCACCATGCATGAAAAGGGGGGGCTTTCTGGGAAGATTTTCCATCTCCTTTTGAATAAGAAGCATAGAGTTTTGAACAAGACATTGAAAGGCAGAGTCAGTGTTCAGTATACTGTAGATGGTTATTATAGTGTTTTTATTTTTAAAAATAAATATCGTTGAGTGACAGCAAAAGTACTGTATCTAAGAGGACTCCAGGAGACCATCATTAGTTGTTAGGGAGCATACCTGAATTTTTGGCTTTTACAACCCCCCCCCCCCAGGTGACCACTTACCAAGTTTTCTATTAAGGGAGGGGTAAAGGGAGGGTTTGTTTCCCGCTCCTTCCAAAAGAAGGCAGGTAAAATCCCTCACACCCTTTATTGTTTCTATAAAAAGTAGAAAATTGTCAAGATCTTGGTTTCTTATATAAAAAGAAAACACTTTTGCAGATCAATGTTTTAACTTACAGAAATAAATGACCTTTAAAACCCTTCAAACTGCACTTTGCAAGGGCCTTAAGGCAAGCATTTGTCCTCCTAAACCTACCCATATTTTTAGCCTCGTATCACTAGTTGGACATGAAGCACATTGTACAGTACAGTACGGCACATGGCACATGCACAGTAGCATACAGGAATTCGGATTGCAGGCTAGGGCTGAGTTTCTTGTATCTCTTTCTGCATGTATGGAAGATATTTCACCATGTAGGAAGAAATAATTCTTATTTTTGGCAGTGGATGGGGAGGTTGCTAGGCTTGGCATGAAGTTCATACTGTATGTATAGTAAATATAATTGACTTATACTGTGTTATGGAAATGACATTTTGAGAGTAAGGCGCAGCTCACACTAGTGTACAGTGCTATCGGATATGATTCCGATCTGATTTTTGTGAGTTTTGATTAAAATCTCCACCATCCTTTGTTGTTTTGCCATCCTGTGTTAACTAGGTGATTTGTGTGGAGGACCATGAATATTAAATGTAAACTAATTATTTTGTGAGATCACATTGACAAACAACTTCTATTGGTCTACGGGAAACCAATAAAAGCTGTGTGCAGATGGAACGTCATTTAAATAATTAGCATAATTGTGATTTTCGTAGTCCTGTGATAAATATTATCTATTTCCACAGGTTGACAAATTAATTATTCGTTTAGATCAAAGATGACGGATATTTTAAGTAAAACTCACAAAATTCGCAGCACAATCCAATCTGATATCGCTGTAGTGTGACCTAAGCTTAAGACCTGAAGTAATTATCAAATCCTGTAAGCTGTAACCTAATGTGTGGTACAGTATATGTTTAAAGATTTTTTAAATTGTATTTTCACAGTTCATGGACGTGCCAACCAATTTAAATGGGTGAGGATGTCAGTTGAAAACCTTCCACATATTGAGCTAAGACTTTGTCAAGTAAAGGTAGAGCCCACAATTATTGTTCAACCAGGAGCAAGCCAATAACTGAATATGAGGGAAATTCTTCCTCGGTTTCAGAAAGTCATCTATTACAGCTGCCAGCAGAGGAAGGTAAGATCTTTTGTTATGCTCAGTCATGAGCTATGTACTGTAATAAACACTGCACCCCCACCCCCTCATCTGTAACCAGTTCATGTTTGCTCGACCCATACCTGTACTTGTGTTTATTTGTGTGAATTACTGCATCTTACGGTATTTATTTGAAAGTGTTTCTTAATGGAGCATACCAGCACATAGCCACATAATGTACATGCTGTAGGTATGGGGGCACAGGATTTAATTACATTGTTGTTGTGATGTGAATTAAAGCTATATTGCCTGTAAGGTCTTTTACAGCTCAACCATTGACGTTTCTATCCTTTGTCTTACAATATCACTTGTAAATTTACACTTACTGATCACTGATTATAGCTTGTTATTTTTGGGGGTATTGAAGAAGGGGAGAGCGCTAACTTGAAGTTATTTTAGAGGTGGGTGTGAGGGGATATTGGTTTGATAACTTGAATGGTATTTTTACAGAAACTCAAGTAGCATTCATGAGACAAAGTTTTGTTGCAACTGCCAACTGGAATCAATGACTTGCTTCAAACAATTTTTTGACTCAATTCAAGTCTCCTTAGTAGAGAATAATGACATGTTGACCTACAATTTAGGGACTTAATTGTTGACCAGTACTGTAACTGAGTGTTTGATACAAGCTTTGGTAATTCAACTGTGTAACTTAATGAAATGTTGCCACTAAATGTGTGGAGAGACTTGTGTTGTTTTGCTTGACCTCAACTACCATTTTTTTTATTTCTTGAGGTGACTCAACCCAAGTACAGTACTGTACATTTCAGACTTGCAGTAAGACATCTGAATCTCAACAGAAGTTCCACCAATAAAGTTATAAGGAGGGCATGACTCAGCTTCGGGAAAGATACAGTATTAATGACTACACATAACATACAGTGATAACAATGACTTGAATGGTAAAGGGTATAAGTTTTATGCTATGCAGTAAGAGGTATTACAGCCTAGTTTGCATTTGGGAAATCTCCCTGGCCATGTCAAACTCTTTCCCAGAATTGGAACTCTCAAACAAGTGCTGTGTTGACAATGCTGTGTAATTAAAAACATGAATGCCTATTTCGATAATCTACTGTATAAATGTATTTAAACTGTATATTGCAGAGATGGAGAAACCATTGAGGAATTGTCCTTCCAGCCATGTCACTGCATGCTTCTATCTAGAATGCCAAAGAAAAGGCAGAAAAAGATGAGGGATGGGTTACAAGCTGAGTGACTGGTTAAGTATTTCCCTTATCAATTAATGATCACCATTTACTTAAACTTATTAACCTCAAACCCCTCCCCAGCCCATGCTATAATCCTAGTTTCTTGCTTAGTATATCCCTGTAGCCAGTGTACGTCTACATGATCCACGGCTCAAGAACCCCCGTCCCCCTGCCTCCAGTCCACACATTACAGAAAGTGGGAGAAAGTTTAAGATTACTAGGACATGTACACTGCTCAATGTTGTAGCCTATGCACCAATGGCCAGATAGTTCAGAAGTTCAAAAAAGTTCATTCCCATAGGATTGCAAAGGGTTTAGGCATGAACAGTATGTTTTCTTTCTGAGAAGTAGACATGGGGGAACAGCTACTGTAGCCCATTGGACAAATGAAAAAATGTTTAAAGGTTGACATGGCCTTGCTTTATGTATTACCAGATCCCTCCCAGTGCATGTTGAGTAATTTAATTGATTTGCCCAGCACTGCCTCCTTGCTTATAGCAAAATAACCAATGAAGCTATATTGGTGTGGTAGTAGGTTTGTGTGTGTGTGAGTTCTTTTGTTTTTGTTGGGGCTCAAAGGTTATATGGGGAAATGTTAGGTCAAACACAAAAAACCAACATCTATACTGTGCACTGCTGTATCTCATTACAGGTAATCTACTGTAGTAGGATTTAATTACTCTATGCAGGGATGTAGCTACAAGTGGTTGGTGCTGGGTGGTGATACCCAGCACTCCAGGAAAATACACCTCTCCCCAACCACCACAAATATGCTTAATGAGACCTTAAACTAGCACCAAATTGACTCCAAAAAGTAAAATGAGGTAAAAATGAAAAAGTCGCGGCCGAAAAATGGGGCACATGCCATGGGGTGCAGCCAGGTGCTTTTCCCAAATCAGACAATTACCCTGCACTCAAATTTGTCTAGCTACTGTACGTCCCTTACTGCATGTTTAAAACGGTGTTGCAAAACATCCTGTAGAAAACCCATGAGTTTTGCTGATGTAAGAGGTCAGCCAAAATCATGTCTTGTTATGATCATCTCTAATTCAGTCATTTATAAATAGCTTGATATTAAAAACCAGTCATAGCGAAGGAAATTTTGAAGTCAACAGAGGTTGTTCAGAGCATTAGGTTGTGGACTTATAGGAACATCAATTGGTACAGTACTGTAGGTGTAGCCCACGGTACTGTATGTGCCAAGTACTTTAGATATCTTGTAGTGTCACCAGAGTCAAATATGACTTTTAATTGTGCAAAAACCTTAAATTTTTTGAATTGAATTTGTGTTATGGAACATTCCACAGATGTCATGAGCTCATACAGTAACCTGCATTTTTTCATCCCACAATTTCTCCCACAGAATTCTTGCTTCATAGAGCTGTGGACTTTGCAGATAGGCGGTATATTGGGATGACTCACCATAGATCTCAGTTTTCTGACAGACAGGAAGTCATATTCTTGACAAAGAAAGTACCATACCTGTGCACCACCATCCCTTCAAGCTGTTGCAGAGGACAAAACATTATTTACGTCACTTGTTACTGGGGAGAAAAAAGTGTGGGAAGTGTACAGTGTTTGTTGTACTGGAAATTGACAGACTTACAGTACATTTTGACACAACTTGTTCAAAAGTATGTGCCCCGTCTATGAGTGTCTTACTGAAATTGCCAAGTTGGTGGATTTTATCTCTGATTTCACAGAGGAATGTGGGTTCCATGTAAAATGCATTACATTGCACACCATTTGAGTATTCTGTCATACAGTAAGGTCTGTTGCAACCCATGTTCGAAATTAATGGTTCACCATCAGTACTTCGAGAGCATTCTACCTCAGTGTACTATGTGCAGGTATTGCACAAATCACCAACAAAAGTTTGTGTAGGGAAAAGAATCCCAAATTGCTTGTCTGAGAAAGTTAAAAAAGTAAGACTATCAAATTTAAAGCTTTTTAGGTTTGCTGACTTAATTATTTCTGAGAAACTAGCAACAAGTTATCTACCATATGATGGTGATAGTTTGTAGTGGTTCAATGAGCTTTCACTGGAGATGTTAAGCAGTGTAATGATGTTTCCAAAAGACTTTGCTATCACTTTCATGCCTACAAAGTTGAAGAAAATTACAACATGGAATCTTGGTAATTTTTCTAGGTGAGGTACTCTAGTTCCACATTTTCTAGGTTTGTGTCAAAGAATCCTAGGATTTTGAATCAATGACTTACAATAATTTCAGTTTGGTAATTCGTTGCCCTTGCTTTCCATTTTCAGTTGTTTTTGTGTGTATGTGCATACAACACTAAGCATAAATCCAGTTAGTCCAACCAGAACAGAAATAGGAGTCTTAGTCACAGCAGATTGAAATACAAATTTTTACACTCACCCAGAAAGACTATTTAGACACAGGGCACTGCACAAAAGGTTTCCTTATTTTATGGATTGGATAAGAAACAATGCTCGCACAGACTTTTGGAACATGTATTGATCAAGTCAAAGTTGTGAGGTTGGTTTGTTTATTCCGAGGTCTAAGTCATCTACCTGTACATTATTGGCCCTTACGAAACAGTTCTGTAAAGCTATGTTGTAAGGACTTATTGCAACCTTTTCAATATTACAGCTCCCTTCACAGGGTTGAGCACTTTACCATTGCCTGGTTGACATTATTAATTAATTAATTAATTAATTAATTTTTACTATTACGGTTATATATATATATATATATATATATATATATATATATATATATATATATATATATATATATATATATATATATATATATATATATATATATATATATATATATATATAGACAAGATTGAGAAACCAATAATACTAATGACCAACAAGATTGATAAATATCCGAATATATTTCAATCCCACCTGGGATCTTCCTCAGCGGATTAGACGGAGAACGTACAGCGATTACAAATGAAAATGTAAATGACAACTGTTAACGATTTTAAGTTATTGTTCAAAGTCAATACATTGATGCGCGCGTCATGAGCCAGTAATAAATGACGCGTTTGCAAGGATCAAAATAAAAAAATTATGACGCATTGCTACAATATTGTGACGCAACTGTGATAAAGACACGCCCAGAGATGATCACAAAATGATGTGGGGGTAAAATGATAGGAATCCCCGATCTTTGTTTAAGCCATGGGAGACTGTTTTCAAGTAATGGATCATTTTAAGTTCGAAAATTTTCCTCTCCCGGATGTCGGAAAACCCCCCTTTAAGAATAAAACACTGAAAATCCCTCGAGTGATTAGCTTCGCTAAAATGCTTACCTTCTGGCAGGCATTGAGTACTAGTAGAGTACCTCTTGCTAAAATGGGGATTTCGGAGATTCTTTGCAGGAAATGAGTGGTGTCTTTTAGGAAACTAGGAATGTTGCTAAGAAAAGGTTGAAGTACTGAATCTACATATCCGGATAAATGTTCTGTAAGAGTACCGGAGCAAGAAACAATAGGTCGGAAAGGGGGTAATATTTTACTAGTCCTAGCAATGTTAAATAGTTCTTCGGGGGGAAGATTCTGGGTATTTAACGTTGAGTTACTCCTTACGATATCCTTTAACTTATGTAATTTAGGTAAAGCGTAAAATTTACCTGGGTTAGGAATCTTAGGAATGGTATTACTGACAGCTTCTTGAGTATCGTTACCTAAAGTCTTTAACATTTTTCGAAACAGGCACGTAGCAACAAATAGATAACTCAAACCGGTCGGACAAAAATATAAACGCTAACCGTCAACCATCCACATACAAAACACGGAATAAAAGGTTTGCAACAAACGGAAACGACGCATCAATCCCACCTTTACACCCAAACAACCAGCCAACTCACCCACAACCGCCTTCAACACCAACGACCGCCCGACTCCAACCCCACACCAATCAACAAAATAACAAAAACCAAGAACATCCCACACCACCCCCGAAGGCTTCCCCACGCCCTGAGGCAACACCATGCCTGACGGCAACTCTAAGCCGGAATGCATCAACAAGCCCGAAGGCAACAATACAGGAACACCTTGCTCAAGGGTGCCCCGGAGGCAGTTGCGGCAAATGGTAACCTCATTTTCCCACGTTTAAAAAAAAACACTTCACAAGTGGATGCAATTTAACCTACTACCCTGGAAGTTGAACATCTTTTTCTTAAGTCCTCCCGACTCTCTGGCAAAAGGCCGTTCGGCGAAACCAAAACTTTGTTTTTGTTTCTGTCGTTTCATCAAGTTATATCTGACTCGATATGGCCAGATAAAAACGTTACTTTCATATCTTGACTGGCATTCATCAAGGTTTATCTGGCTAGATATGGCCAGATAAAACTTTATATGCATATCTGGAAAAGCAGTTTTTTAAATTATATTTGTCTTGATACGGCCACATGAACCTTTATTTGCATATCTGGAAAGGCATTTCATCAAGTTATATCTTGCTTGATGTGGCCTGATAAAACTTTATTTGCATATCTGGAATTTTTTAAACCAAGATATATCATGCTTGATATGGCCATAAAAAGACTGTATCTAGTCAGATACAGCCAGGTATTAATCCATATCTGGATTGAGTGTAAGGGTAAATCTTTTTACAAAAAAAAAATCATACTCATCATATTACAATTTGTTTGGAGGTTCACAGTTTTTATTTTCTGGTGAAATCAGATGTCGGTATCTGATGTGTAGTGACTTGAAATGGATTTATTTTGACATTAATTAAGAACTTCCTGGATATCACAACGTATGTTATATGGACATATGCAATGTCATGACTTGAACTATTGTGGCAATGGAATACTTTGCAGAAAGTATTTGTGCTAATATGTTTTAGAATTTTTTCCTCTTACATGACATAAGAATACGCTAGTTGGTGTTTTACAGCCCAGTTTCCAACCAATCGGCTCAAGTCGAGCCGGTCACGGTATTCATTTCCAGTTGTGGCTAACCGGCTTGTTTTCTCTACTCCATTGCCTATGCTGAGCATCAGGCACAATGGCGGTAGGTTCCGTTTTTAAGGTCTTCGGTATGACTCGGCCAGTACTCGAGCCTCGAATTCCCGACTGCAAATCTGATGCTGTAACCACTTGACCATGCAGTTGGTCTTCTCTCACATGAGAGAAATACAACAGTGCCTGTGTGATACAGATGGCAATACTATTCGCCAAAATACGAAAAATACTTGTTTTCACAATAAAATGTCACATAAATAAACCAGTCTATATATTATGTTTGCACAGTGTTTATGCAAACGAACTGGACGAATTGCTAGATCCCGGACTCCATTGTTTTACAACCGAGGGCCCACGAATTTATTATTCTGCTCCTCAAAGTTAACACAACACAAACAATTGGACACACGCGCGTACACGCACACCCACAAAGGACGTAAATCAGTATACTTGTCTTTCACTGCTTGAACAAATTTCATGGACATGAAGAAAAATGTATAAAAAAGAGAACTACGAACCGTTGGATTCACCACTCTTCGATATAACAGCAGCACCATGTGGCAAACCAAATTGCAAAAGCCCGAGGTGATTTGGATATTCAACGTTGGTGTTAGAACTGTCACATGTTAAAGGCCTGCTCCCAGTGGGCATCCCAACTCGTCCAAGACGTCTGTTTTGGGCATTGTCTACATATGTTTTTAAAAATGGAGAGCCTGTAATTAGACGGGAAGGAGACATTTTCACTGGTTTGCGTTATCCGTCTCTATTCCGTTCCAACTGGATCTTTTACCAATATTACATATTAATTATTATATAACAACTTCTTTGGCGGTTCACACTTTTTAACTCTTGGTAAATTCAAAAGGTCTCCGATCTCAGCCTTATACAAGAGCTGTTGTTACTCCCCATGAATAACTAATGTACTAAATAGGTGTTTGTTTTTCGTTTTGCGTATCGTATTCTTTGTCAGTATGTGATGTTTTGTGACTTCAGATGACATTATTATTACATAAATGAAAAAATCCTAAATTTGCCCCAAATGCAGTAAGAAATACCTTTAGCTTGTTTATATTGCAGTGTTCAGAGTGTTATGCATTTATGAATAAACACATCAGGGTAATGAAACTTGCGAGATTTGAGGCACGAATTGATGGATGTAAATGCCTTTCAATGTCATAAAATAAACTGGTTTGTCAATGGAATGATTGCACAAAGTTTTTCTTTTATATATTACTATTTTTTCTCACACATGAGAAAAACACAACTCCCTACGTGATGAAGAGGTTGACGGACAACTCCCATCCGGACAACTGGTACCCAGACAACTCCCACCGGACAATTCGCACCCGGACAACTCGCACCGGACAATTGCCAACCCGGGCAATTCCCATTCCGGACAACTCGCACCCGGACAATTCGCACCCGGACAATTGCCAACCCGGGAAATTCCCATTCCGGACAACTCGCACCCGGACAATTCGCACCCGGACAATTGCCAACCCGGACAATTCCCAGTCCGGACAACTGGCACCCGGACAATTCGCACCCGGACAATTCGCACCCGAAATTCCCACTCCGGACAATTGCAAACCCGGACAATGAACATGCAGACAATATATGACCCCGACGATTGGCAAACCGGGCCGTTGTTACCCTTGCAGTTATCACAGTTTTATGTAGAGCGGTATTATGTGAATGAAAAAATACCGGTCAACACGATTTTGAGTAGGACATTTCAATGAAAAAAAGCGGATTCAAAATTTACCGAAGTGGTGGTAAGCAACGAGAAATCTAGCAATGAGAAATCTAGGATGCACTGTGAGTAGTCAAGCACGACTTTGCACACATTCGATGCAAGCCTCGGCGAACCAACAGTAAGGGTACGAGGGAATCCTTGCTAATTTAGGGGATAAGATATATTTCTTATTTTAAAAACAGAAAAAGCCTCCATCAACTCCCTTAAATGCACCTTTGTTCCATTTTGAATTAAATGTGAAGTTCACGGACTAGTACGGGTCCGAACATTCTAGCCCTTTCAAAGTACTGGCTTCCTCATTAGCCGAGTGCAGTACATGCAAATAGAGTGACGAGTGCGCATGTCCCTTTTTCCCTTCTGATGGATGAGAGATGTTCTTCACCCTTCGAGTTACAAATGTTGAAGAACGACGGGAGACCCTGTTAGAGGGCCGGTGAACAGCTTCCTGTAAGGGGTAGATGCGCACCGTTTAACAAGGTGTTTTTTGATTGGCCTTTGTCATTGTATTGAATCGATTGTATTCTATGTTCGGGTTAGGGATAAGGTTAGTGACTAGGGTTATCGTTAAACAGTTAGGGAATTTCTTGTTTGACAGTACACATCAACCTCCTGAAAGAGGGTACTCAGTAATTTTATTGCGTTCAACGTGAGGTTTATCTATACCACGCTTTCGGCGGGCATTTTCACCAGGTCGCATTTACTTGTTTAACTATACTCCCCCCCC
This sequence comes from Holothuria scabra, assembly GCA_037179385.1. Classification (NCBI taxonomy): domain Eukaryota; kingdom Metazoa; phylum Echinodermata; class Holothuroidea; order Aspidochirotida; family Holothuriidae; genus Holothuria; species Holothuria scabra. The sequence continues at coordinate 1,049,141 of CM074196.1, read as the reverse complement.
CCCCTCCCGAATGACTCCCTAAGTAATAAAGGAGAAAAAATCAAGTGCCCAACACTTAAAGGTGCCCTTGATGAAAGGTTAGATGTTGAGGCTTCAAACTCCAGCAACCAAAACCAAACCAAATAGAAAGCTGAGATTATCAATGCAAAAGGATTGGAGAAATAGGGGGATTTTTACGACACAAAAAGTGTCGTAAAAGAGAGTCTGCATCTCCTTTCGCTAAGCTCTTGTCCCATTTTATAATGACACCCACCGCTAAAATTCATCTTACAAAAGTTGGAAAATAGCTGTCATTTTATACAGGTGAATTAAGATGATAAAAAACTTTGAAAATGTTTGGGGATGGGGACCATTTCCTCCGCTGCATGCGACTTAAGGCATTACTGGTTTACTGTGATAAACTATAGATTTATATGATATGCGAGATGATCTACGAGAAGTAAATCAAACTTGATTCATGAGGTAGTATATTTAAAAGGAGTGAGCACGAAGAAAAACAACGCTGAGACCAGAGAGTTGCTAGACAGTCTCTAGCAACTCCCTGTTGGGACAGCGTTTAAGCCTCTAGTTTTTCATTTCCCGATAGGGATTCGTATGTAGTCGCGAATACATGACCTTTGCAAAATTAGTGTAGGTTTGTGCATTTTAGTAATGGCCTTCACTATGGTTAGTTGACTTCTCTAACGTTGGCGTAAAGGAAACGTTCCACAATTTAGTTTGGATTCTAAAATTTTAAAACGTATACGTTACTAGGTCACTAAATGCTCAAAAAGGTTACACACATTTCAAAGGATGTAAAAATACTTCTCACATCAAAAGTTATCGTTCCTCAAGGTTTCAAAAATGTAGTAAAAAATCCATTCATTACGTACAATACATTGTGAAACAAATAGTTACAATATGTTTTTTTCATTCCAAACAATGCTATCTTTTGAGACACAGTGTTCACGTGAAAATTTGTCTCTTTAAAGGTTTGATTCAACAAATCCAATTTCAATCAGTTAAGCTCGGTATTGGCTTCAGACAGTGAACAAAAGTAATAGCTCTGTCTTGTCCTTCAATGATTTAGGAGTACCTATGGGGATTATGATTATATTCCCCTATCTCATAAGTCCCCCGTCTCATTGGTTCCTTAACCCTAACCCCTAACCCTTAACCCTAAACACTAACCCTAAACCCTAACCGGGGGACTAATGAGACGAATTACGTTAAATGGGGGACCAATGAGACGGTGGACTATAGAGCCGACCCTCCGTGGTATACGCCAACCAGGATGACACACCTCCCTGCGCCAACACTAAAACGCGCGATCCTACTACATTAGTTTTTGCAAACTAAGTCATGCCCACACGACTACAGAGGTATTTCCTTTCGAGAAACCAAAGAGTCCCACTTTCCCAAGTGCCTAGTCCTTTCCATAGAGGACATGATATAGAACACTTCATTCTGTTTTATGGTTTTCCTTTCAAGTTTGACTTTTGTAGATGTTCTGGGACAAGCCCCTACAACTCAGTGTGAAGAATACGGTAGTGTAGTTTTGAAGGTTGCGAAGTGTACGATTTTGAAAAAAAATAAATGTTTTGTGCCGATTTTTAAGTGGACGTTACCAAAGGCATCGCCAGTGTAAATGGCAGGGGATAGGGATATATTCCACAAAAGATTTTCCAAAAGCATGCCGAGTACCTCGTGTAGCGGACCGTGGCCTTCTCAGCCTTTCAAAACGTTAGGGATATGACTAAAAAAGGAACATGCCGTACAGCCTTCAACCAGGTAAGCCGAACCCTGGATCGTGTCCAGGACCGGATTTATCTAGGAGCAATGTACCCGTACGAAGGCAAGCGCACATGTACATACTAAAAGACCATATTTACATACACACTCACAGTGATACGCACATGCACTCAAATTGACGTTTTGTGGAAGCGCTTCATATCCCACAATGATAAATTTTGTCTCTTCTGCTTGCTGTTTTTCTTGTTATTTTAAATCTATTTGAATTATTGGAGGGGCAAAAACGTGTTTACCCCCATATTTTCATTGGAGTGGCAATTGCCTACCTGCCCCTCCCCTTCCAGGATTGACGTCACTGTCCAAGCATGGAGTGCAGCAAGTGTTTAATAACCTTTGTTCTAATTTAGAATAAGGGCACGGAATGAAGTGAATCTTGCAAATGCACGTCCAGTTAATGTGTTACGATTACGTTTGGCTTCAGCTTAGCAATGGCCTATGCCAACTGAAAATCAAAATCAAATGGTTAATACATCTGGTAAAATACGAGATTTGCAATCGAAAATTCTTACTTGAGGTTCGATCGTTCTTGCCTTTTGTACGTTTGTTTATTAGTAATATTTACCTTAGACACGTTAGAAAACTTTGTTCAATCGTCGCGTCGCTTGTACACGGGTCGCAATGGGCCGTATACATGTTGGCTTTCTACGATGCATGCTTCGATCCCCCGGCCCGGCACTTGAAATATACGTGCATGCTACTAATATACACATATCAGCATATTGTGCATTCCTAAACTAAAGGCAGTTCAAACGTAGGGAGACATCGTAGCATATTACTCTGTCGAAATTCCAGGAAGTTTTGAGAAACATTAAACGCACGTTTTCAAATGTATACAGATGCCGTCATGATCAATTTATGAAACGAACGTAAAACTCACAAATTTGGTAACCAAAGGGTTCTAAATAGATTGATGATATAAATACAAATAAAACGATAGCAAACAAAATGCGATCTGGAAAGAGAATAGAAAAACGGACCAACGTAGGACAGCATCCCTCTTTCATGACTATGTCATATGATAAGTATCTGGCGTATTAGCCCACTTAATATTGTAATCAGTCTTCTTAATATAATAATGACCTTACTTTATATAATAATTAACCTAATTAACCTACTTAATATCGCGCATTTGAGGAAAAATGTCCCACATTTCGTAAATGGCGACGTTTCCAACCAATCTTGTCACATACTAGTCTCTTCTGCTGTACGAAACTTTTTCTTAAACATCGGTTTGTTTCTTAATGGGAATCGGCTGATAAACGGAACGAGACAAATGTGGTCATGTGATCGTAAGAAACCAACCAAAATAATGTTGTCATGCTTCTAAATGGCCAACTTTGTTTGCGTTCCCGCACTTTAATCTTTGCTTGTTTTGACTTTTTCTTTTATATATTATTGATAATTCTATCCCGTTTTTCTTATTATGATTTACACTTCATTCCTCAGTGGGACCAACTTGCATGGGGAAATGGGTGCATGTGCCATTGATTTTTCATTTCCCCAGAAGACGTGTTAAAAGTGTCATTAAAATACCTCCCTGGCTGAGGAATTTCTTCGACAGAGTCAATGATTTATTTTGATTATGCCCTTTCATAAATCTTTCTAAAAATGTCATTTCTTGCGCGCTATGTGCGTTTCTAACCTTACGTTGGTGTTGTCCATTACCTACATTTGACCTTTGGTAAAATGTTGACCCAAGAAATCTCTAAAATACATTCTGGCATAGCCATATGAGGCTAAGGGATCAATCAAATACGCATTACCCATACACACTTGAAAGAAGTACAAGTCATTCGTCGACGTTTATCCCTTCAGTCCATTTGAAGTGAAGCCCCCTCCAAAATAATCCCCCCAAAAAACGAAAACAAAATCATTTGAAAGTCTACTAGATTTTTATACTTATTTTACTGGATTTGACAAGAGTATTTTCGTCAATTGTCTTTGCCTGCTTCAGATATATAAGGAACTGAGAAGTTCTGACCCTTTTCTACAAACCCGTGGAAGTTACGGGCGAAATTCTTCATGAATGTCCTTCAGATAAAAACAGAGAAAATTCTTAAAAATGCTTTTGGTCCCATTGTCTACCTATAACATAACATACAGGTAATATCGTATGTTTAGCTGATTACCTCTGTTATCGTACTCCAGAGAATCAGTAGTTATAGTGACCCACTTTTCGTTTTTTCGAATTGTACGTATTAAGCTAACTTTAAGCCATATTTTTATCTCTCAACTTTCCGTAACTATGTTACCCTTACTATGATACTTTTCCATTTCCGGGCAAATGCTTGAAAGAATTTGGATATTCGACAATTTCGGGCATTGTGTTCCGATTATCTTTGAAATATCGGTCATACCTTTTTGAGCTAATAGACACAAATATCCTACCCACCACACCAAGTATTATTTTGACTTGTGCATCCCCAGGAATTAAAAAAATCCCTACATGAGGTAGAAACATGCCAGATGCTAGGAGAACACTTTAATCCACACCAATGTAGCCAATTTTAGCCACGCCAAATCTGTTAGAAAATTATCCATCCTAAAACCCGACAAGTAAAAAGTCAACTAGATTCCGAAGATATGAAGCTTGTCACAGTCTACCTGAATTTATTCCGAAATTCAGAGTGGGGTACAATTGCGGAATACCCTGCAACTGTTTGAAGGGCGAAATTAAACTCTCCTACAGGTAATCGTTAATGTGGAGGTCCAGGGGGCGAAGCCCTCGGAATCTTTGCCACTTTTGCGCTCTGAAAAGTAATATTTTAGGCGAAGTATAGCCGAAATGTAATAAAAGCAACTTTGTTTAATTACTTTTGAAAATTTTCTTTTGCGACATTCAGTTATGGGGGGGGGGGGGGTGAACCATGCCCCCAAATGTCGTAAAAATTATCGGGGCCAGCCCCCCCCCCCACCCCCCGCTTCCGCCGCATATGTAAAGGTGTATGCATGTGCTAAAAGTTTGCCCAAAAATGGCATTGGTACCTTCTATGTGGTAACCTTCTGATCAATGTGAATGCTACTTTACTCATTTGCATCAAAGTGAGGCTGCATGTTATTGCAAACAGACACTCAAAATAACGACTGCTTAGATTCTTTTCACGAGCCTGCAAATGCAATTTCCGGCCATCTGAAAGGTCGCAGTGTTTCAAACTTTTCCTTATGCTCATGCGCTAACTGAAGGTTTGGCTCCGTTTAGTCTTTCGGGTGAAGTTTATATATTTCGGGTAGAAAAATCTTCTTCCCCAACTGGAAATGCTCCTATACGCCTATGATCTTGCTCCACGTAAATTTCTTATATAAAAATCAACAACCCTACTAGGATTCTGAATAATGGTAAATATGGTCATTTACCTCCTTCACAAGTGAACCCAGTTACTGATGAGAAGTAAATTAGTGTTGGAAGACACCTGACTACTGTAGGTTATACTTCTACACCGTAGAAATGAAGCAAAGTTTTCCTTATGACAGTTCATTGCCGGACTCAGTGTGTCAACATTTCTTTGCAGAGCAATTCATTTTTTGGGTCATTAAAACAAAAAAATGACTTCAGTTGATGTTAAATGTTACATCAGATTGCATCTGAGGGTCCTTAAATATTCAAAATTGCCTTAGACCCCTCCCCCATAGATACCCCACCCCCCCAGATCCTGTGCAATTGGTAACTCAAATGAAAAAATCCTGGCTACGCCAGGGCTTAGGACAGTCTTATCTGGGACTTCTGAAACATCAAAGCGCAGTAACCTACGGTTAGCAAACAGACCTTTTTTAATTGACCAAAGGTTAATTCTCTAAAAGTGCTTTAAGGTATCTAAATTCATTTTCAATTTCCAATTTTAACATATTTAAGATACCCCAGTTATATGAATGTAAAACAGTACAATCTGATATAATAGCAGTTTAAACCTTTCTTGAAGGAAAAAACTTTTACCCTAAATAAAAGTTAAGCCCACATTTTAAGTCAAATAATACAGTGTGATTTTGTGAGATGAGTTTTCCTGCACATCTTTCAGGAAATGGCATGATTGAGAGCCATTCGTGGCGGAGATTCGTACGTAAGAGTGGAACTATTCGGTGGGAATCGTCCGGGGGGGGGGGCAATTGTCCGGGTGGGAATTGTCTGGGTTGGCAATTGTCCGGAGTGGGAATTGTCCGGGTGCGAGTTATCCGGAATGGGAATTGTCCGGGTTGGCAATTGTCCGGGTGCGAATTGTCCGGGTTGCCAATTGTCCGGTGTCAGTTGTCCGGGTGCCAGTTGTCCGGGTGCCAATTGTCCGGGTACCAATTGTCCAGGTGGGAGTTGTCCGGTCACGGATGAAGATGGCAATAAGTCTCCCGTGAGGCCACATTATGGCAAATACTTAGTTTAGAATTCAATGTTGTAGAAATGAACCAACGGTTTTGTTCGAGTGTACGGTGTCAATACAAACGAACCGGACGAATATCTAGATTATGGATCCTATTTGTTGATAACCAAGGGCTCACAATTTGTTTATTTTTTCTGGGCATCAAAGTCAATGCAACACAAGGACTCGAACATACAAACTGCATTCATAACTATACGTCTTTCCCCTTGAACAAAGTTTACTTAGATAAAGAAATTAAACACTTTAAAGAGGGAAATACGAACCGTCAGATCCACCTTCATTCTTCGATACAACAGCAGCACCATGCGGCAACCCAACTCGTCCTATTTTGCGGTTATATGAATTGTCAACGTATGTCTTTGGGGTGTCCCTAGATGATACGGGCATAGTCCCAACGGGCATCCCGACTCGTCCGAGACGTCTGTTTTGGGCATTATCGACATACGTTCTAGGCATTTTGGACTCTGACAGTATTTTATGCAAAAAGATGTAAGATTATATGAAAACAATAAAAATGAAGTGACGATTGCCCTAGATCAAATGTAATCTATAACTTGGACCACACTAAAAAAAGACTAGTGAGCACTTTTTTCTTGTAGGAATCCTAATATGATATCTACTCCTTATCCCCGATTTTTTTTCATTGCACAATGAGTCACACTGCTTGGCTTCAAGCAACCCCCTCTTCGTGATCGGACACTTGTAACGTTTTGGAAGGAAATTCCTTCCCTGCAATTTATATGAACATATTATTCCAAATTTCTGAAATTTTATTGTTTCTTATTTTCCACCATATCTCAAATTGACACTTTTGCGTCAGAAAATAGCGAAATTGTATGAAACAAAGCATTGTTGTGTGACAACATAACGGCACTAACACAACCTTTTCGAGGGTAAATCGACCCTAATTGGCGAAATGAAATTGGTGATGAACAAAGCCCTTATGATTAATTGGGATGGTTCAGGTGATTCTGTTTACAACCAAAACTGCTATATCTGTTATCTTCGTACCCCATTGTTTGTTACAGTGCTGTAACTATGTTTGGCCAGAGTGTGAACGCCGTCCTTAGAAAACACACCCACACACACACACAAACAAATATATATATATATATATATATATATATACTTCAAACCTTTTGGCTGTTTAATTTATCTAAATTCTAGCCTTCCGCTTTTTGTATCTCCTCGGAGATCCAGCCTTTCAATTCTGTAGCACCGTTGTTTTACAGTTTCTCCGTCATGTTTATATATATATATATATATATATATATATATATATATATATATATATATATATATATATATATATATATATATATATATATATATATATATACCTCCTCACTTCCCGGGTCAGATAACACCTTTTTTCATTTTTCCAAATCTCAAACTGAGTAAAACTTTTTTTCCGGCGCGCTTCGCGCCCTGCAAAATGGAATATAGAATTTATTAGTTCTCGCTCATAAATCAGTTTGGTAAACTTTTCCGACCTCTGGCAATAATGACAAAAACGGATCTTTACTTTATGTGACACCACATCATCAAGAGACGCCGGCAGCTATATTGCTATTTTTGGAAACTGTCTTTCATAGAATTCCAAATTTTCTTCAATGAAAACTCTTGATTTTGAAATATTTTGTCTAAAAAGGACAACAAAATTTGGGAAACTTTGAAAAGTCATGGGAGATAAAATCATGTAGCAACAACGATTCAGTCGTCGTGCAAGCATTTTCAGATATGCCATCAATATATAAAGAAAGTGCAGGTTTTCAGTAATCCACTACCTCTTTAAATTTTCTTACAGGAAACCTAGAATCCAAAGCTTTCTGCAATGCAAGTTCCATATCTACATATATTTGTTTAAAAGGGGCAAAAATTTCGGCGCGCCTCACTACTTCCGCGATACAGTAGTGTTAACACTTCAAAGAAAAATAGGAGAACTTAGCTACTTATTACAAGCCCGAGACTTGCCATTCCCGGCTGTCTGAGAGGTCGCGATTTTCCAAAATTTTCTGTACGCTCCGGGCCAACGGAAGATAATCTGTCGAGCAATACTTCATATTCCAGACAGGGATTAACCTTTGGCCTACCGTACTCAAATGCTCATACACACCTATCATCAGATACCTTTTAACCCCGTCATTTGAGTCATCTGTGTAGACGGATTCTTTAGTTACTGAAGTGTCAAATTGTTATCAATGTTCAATGTTGCAGAGCAGTGACGTAGCTACAGGAGGCGGGGCAATCTGACTCGAAAAAGTGAAAAATTCGGAATTTTGCCATTTGAGTCAAATACAGTGCGGTTTTCCTTACCTTTCCTTCATAAGATTCCGAATTCTTCCTAACTAAAGCTCCATATTTGTAATCATTAGTGTTAAAAAGGCATAATTTTCCGCGCCCTTCGCGCGCCCTAAATTGCAACCCTTAATGCACTAAGTGGTCGCTCATAAAGTAATCAGTGCCAAATTTTCCGTCAATTTTGGTCAATGGTGAAGGGTGAGGTGCATGGTCCAAAATTGTTCCGCCGCCACCCCCCCCCCCCCCACTTTCATATTGCTTCGTACGCCACTGCAGATCAATCCGTCTTTTGACGGCCGGTTAGCGACGGTGCGTCGGGGAAATGTCAGGCGGCTGGCTGTCAGTCAGCTGATGGGCATAACACTGAATGGTTTGAACCTATACCCATTATGCACTTCTGCGGATTTCAGGGAATCTCGGGCGATTTCTTTAGCTTTCTGTTCCACTTTTACTTCCTATTCACTAACAGAAACAGACTAAAAACTTCGGAACTGGAAGGGGCAGGTGGGGGAAGGAGGCCATGCTGCCTTTGCAATTACGTCACGGATCCACCATGGTGGACAATACAAAGTAATGTGGTTTTGTGCTGAATACATTGCAGAGTGTGCACTGGAATATGCGGGGTGTGTACACATTCAGCGAGCAGGGGTGTTGAGTGTGGTCCACTGCGTAGTTACATGTTCTTCAACATGGTCGCCGGGAGTGCTAAGACGTCATATGAAAAGCTTCTATAGTAGTATTTTTTAGGTTTATACTATAAAATGTAAAACCGTTCCTGCCTTGGTACTCTGTCAAAAAAAAAGCGAGCATTGGTGTAGCACAATGCAGTAGCGGCTTTAACAGTCAACAACGTCAGCAATGGAGGAAAGCGAAAAAATGAGAAAGAAGCTTCGAAGTGGAGTAGATGTCATGGGGATATGGCGAGGTACTACAACACCACAATTTTCTCCTACCCCCCAAAACTCTTCCCGGCCTTTATTTTGTCCTGCAGTCGGATCCTCCAAAAGTACAGAATTACATGATACCACAAAAACTGCAGACGCCGCTTTTTCATTCAAATCTCACGGTGTCAAAGAACACTGAAGTAAAATTCACATCGCGCCTTTCATACCTGTGGAACAAAAACCACAATTTTCACTTCCCCCTCGCAACGCTACTGACCCCGTAGTGTAGTACCCAAATATGAAACTCACACTTACCAGTTCCTATGGATGAGTTGTTTGGTCAAAACTTTCAAAGTCCGCGGATGATCATTTGTCAGTTTGCTACTCGGAAAACCGACAGTCAGCACAATGTCCGACTTGCGACATAAGCTCAATGTACTGACCGATACATTGTAGTAAGAATAACAGTTGTAATGATAGCGTGTGGTGATTCACAGAAACTTTATGAAACGAGCTTTCATTTGATCGGTTCTTACTTCCAGCGTGATCGTAGGGCAATGATTAGGGAATGCTTATTTTCGGCAAAGCGGAATTTCCGCAAAAAGTGCGCGTTCTTTAAATAATAGAAGTGTTACATTTGATCAGAAAAAACGGCATATTCAAAAACCCTTAGTAACTTATTTGTGCAGAATGATAATTTTTTCAAAATGGGGTAGTACCGGGTCATAACCGTCTCTTCAAGAAACCAATTTCTTGCAGATATAAATCCCGGTGTTTGTTTGCCAGGGGATTCCCAGGATTTTTTCGACAAGGGGGGCAGGCCCGACAATGGGGTCAGCATTTCGAATCCATGGAAAAGGCGATGAGATACCATTGGGACGTAAAAGGTAGAATTTGAAGGGTGCGTAACTCGCAGAAACTTTTGACTCTCAAAGATTTTAAAATCTCCAACTTGTTTAGAAACACATTTGAACCTTCTGCAAGAAACTTGGCTTTTTCTGGGAGTTTAAAAAGAATGGGAATGCTCATTCAAGGATCTGCCCTCCATATAAGCATAAAAAAGTTATATGGGCGACTGAATCTTGTTTAGGTTTACGGATTTTATTGTAGGTTTACTCCCAGAGGCGAATCTAGGATATCCTAAGGGGACGCCAAACCCCAATGATCACCATGTGTTTGGGAATAGATTTTCCCAATGTTTAAAGAGAGTTCGATCAAAGACGGATCCTGCAGAGCGTCTCATGAACAGGTTGTAAATGGGGCAGAATTTTTGGCTTGTGCCAGAAAATTAATGATGCTGCCCTAAATACTATCTAACCGGAGCGTTATCATCAGTTGGGATGTACAGAAATTTGTAAAAAGTGCGAACCCTCAGACCCTCGAAAATTGAATTTCCCAAGCTTGTAAGCATAGGTGTACGGGAGCATTTCAGTGAGAGGGCAGATGATTTTTTGACCCGAAAAAATAATTCTGCCCGGAAGACTATATAAGCAAAGCGTTATCGTTGTTTTGCGCGGAGCCTAAAGAAAGTTTTGAAAATTGAACCCCTCAGAAAGCCAGAAATTTCCAAAGGTTATAAGTAGAATCAAAGCACTGTAGTTTTCTTTTGTGACAAAATGTTCACTTCAAAATAAATTTACAGCAAACTTCAAAGTGATCAGAAAGTTACTAGCTAGAAAGAATTCTTTTTGTCCGAAAAAAATTCTGCCGTAAGACTACCCAGGCAGAGCACAACTTATAGTTAGCACTGAGCGAACAAAAACAATTTTCAAAATCGCAACCTCTAAGACATCGGAAATGGCATTTGTCCGGTTTGTTAGTAGAATCTTTAGCTTCCTTTATTTTGAGCTTTTGTTCGAAAGAATGTTTACTTCTATTAAAAACACAAAATAATCAGAAAATTAAGAGATAAAATGAATCTCAAATATTTTTCCATGACTTTATACATCCTCCCGTCTGCTCAGGTTATCTGACAACATATAATATCCCAGAAATTTTCCGGCAGAATGTTGCTGACGACTGTGAATTAAGGCTGAGTGGAATTTCCTTCCCATGAACTGGGAGAATGCGTACATAATCTTTGTAATCGTTATTAATTTTCAGCGAAAAGACTATAATCTTTTCCCAGAAATTTTTTTTAAAGATTTTAAAAGGTTTCTGTGAAATTAATACGTGCCAAATTTGTTAGAACAGAAACGGTTTGTTGCTAAAATGCTTCCACGCGTAGTTGTAGAAGCCTGGTAAACAGTTGGGTATTTCCCCTGCCCCCTGTCTGGTAGGTCTCTAGTCTAGACCTTTGATACTCCCTGTTGTCATTTCATCTTCGAAATTGCTATTATTGGAACAATTTTAAGAAAATACGACATGATCTACAAACGGGAAGGCAAAATCAACCATTCTACGAACTTCAAGTGAGACCATAATCCTTGGAAAATTTCAAGGGGTGGGGCGCCGCTTGTGCCCTCTAAATCCACCACTGGACCTAGGTGTAGAGGGAACTGGAAGTTTGCCTGAAAAATTGTTACCTTTTTGAAGAAAGATTTGACAATTAAGACCTTTAAATTGGAGAAAGTTTGGCATTTGATGAAAGAAAATTTGGGATTTTGGATACGAGAAATTCATTTTGGCAAAATTAAGAGCAAAATTAGGTAGAACTGGGTAGATTGAAGTTGGCCTGGGTATTTTATTGTACCGGTTATTCGTTAAAATTGGAAAATGTTGTGTTTTTTGCAATTATCCCTTTTTAAAAATATTTGACAATTGAACTTATATTGGAGAAAAAATTCTAATTGAATGGCAGATTTGAGGGTTTAAATTGAAGAGTGCTAATGCCGAAAACACTTCGTTCGCTCCGCAGGCTAACACACATGCTCATTTTATGTATAATTACGCAGGTATTTTACGATAAGAAAAAAAATACAGATTTTTCGGAAAATGGGACTTGTGTATAGCTTTACGGATTCCCTTATCAGTGTGTAATCTCCCTCCACTATGCTAGCACGGTTTATGCAGTCACTACCTAAAAAGGGCAACAACGACAAAAACTGTAAGCTGGGCAAAATCTATTCACTCTAACTCTAAAAAACTCCATTGTAAATTTGACTGAATTCAGGTCCTCTCGTTTGGACAAAAATAACAAAGTAATAAAAATGAGCACCTTGAAACATATTGGCCTTATAGAAAGAAAAAACAACCAAACAAAAAAAAAAAAAAACAAATAAAGAAAAAACAGAAATCCATGGTGTCAGTAATGATTCCTTGTTTATCTTGGACATTCTTGTGAAATTTTACTTTTTGACCTCTGGTGTTCCTGAGATGATTATCTTGGGAATTGTGGGATATTTCACTTTTTGACCTTACGTCACCCCAGGTGAGTGATTTCTGACCTCTGGTGACCTGACAAAACCTCTAATCTCTAATAAGGACAAGAAGGTTCGTATGTTTACACACCATTTAATAGAATTTCGCGCTTTTACTTATTGGAACCTGAAAGCTGACCTCTACCAAAAACAATATGGCGTAAATTAGCTTGTATATTAGGCACTGAACCAGCTTAAATTTGGTCAACCCATCCAATGCCTGTACGTGAAGTACATTTTGAGCATGCCCTTTGTTTTTTGTTCTTTGATTATTTCGTTAGTTTTCTAAACATCCTCACCAACGATTCGCATTGAAACACCCAACTTTTTTATTTTCTATCCAGGTTTATCTTACTTATTGGGATATGTAATGTTGACAAAAGAGGTGGAAAATTGGCTTTTAACACCCGACACTATTCAAAACTATGCAAATGTATTGTAAAAAGGAATTTTGTGAGGGTCATAAGAGGTACCAGTTATCACCAATATGTTGTAATAAAATTTATCAGTGAAGGTAACTCTTTGACATTTGGTATAAGACCATTAATAATTACACCACTTAAAATTAAAATTGATCAAGGTTTGGCAATTTCAATGATTTTATGCTGGATTAAAAACTAGGTTGTCGAAAATAGCCGTAGAAATTGCAAAGTGTTGTGTGGTTTTCAATCTACTCACTGAAAGAGAGGAGAGACAAATTTAGGGCAAGTGTTGTTTAAAGACTGAATTTGTGGGTAAAAAGATACATGCCGTCACGTTACTTCTTGAGAAAGCAACTTTGACACCCCAATAGTTCAAAGGCAGTGTGGGGTGTAACTAGTATGTGCGTTTGTTATATGATCTGGGCCCTCAAAAGATCCATGCTTTAATTGTTTTCACACTGCATGGAAGCAGTTAACACATGCTTGAATTGGCCTGTTAGCTAGCTCCAAATGTTATATAATTTTTGTGTAGTTTAATATATCTGTTACTTTCAATCAATAAATCAGATGCAAATCTTGACTATCAAGTGTAAATGCAGTAAGCTTAATTTCCTCCCTGGAGCGATAAGAGGTAACTGCAGAGGAGGATGTAACTAAAAGTAAGAAGGAACGTTCCATCATTAATGTGGAAGGAAACCATAGATGAGGCTAACCGCCCATTGTAAGAAAATGTTACTTGAAACCAATTACATCTGCATTTGGTTTGGGGGTTCAGACTTTTTGCTTTAAATGGTTAAATAGGCCTAGTTCATGTCAAAACGTGGGTGATTTTGAATTGCCATTAGTTCAAATTACTTTTTGGTAAAGTCATAGGTAGGCCTACTGTAATTTCTTCAAGATATTTACAATTTGCCGAAATGTTCAAGGCTGTCGGAAATACCCTGTAGGTTGAAAACTTCTAATGTATCCCTGGTTCTAGTTCAATTTTGCTATTTGTTAACATTGCAATATTGCAAATCTAGATCCTAGGCCTATAGTATATATACCATATATGACTCAAAATTGTTCATCATTGCTAATGCAATCTTGAGACATAAATTTTGTTAAAACACCATTACAATATGAGAAATAGTAGCCTACACTGTATGCATATCATTCAGTACAATAGTTTTGTGGTGATTAATGACCCCTTTTCTAGACCACAAATCCAAACTGCATGTGGTCAGCGCTCCCACACCACGGACGCCTCATACGATGCTGAATAGCCTATAGGCTACATGCATCAATCATATCCGTGTTAACTATTTAACTACCTAGAGTTTATTGTGTAGTGCATATGCCTACAACATCGTAATGTGTGCGTGTGCTCCACGTCAGGAAATATTTGCACACCATTGCCCCACATATCCACAGGTTAGAATGTGGGCGTCAGATACGTTACTTGAAATGTTTCATGTTAAAGTTTTAGCTTAACATACCAGTGTTACGTTGTATTCCCGTAAGATATGCCTCGCTCAGGTCATCATCTCTGCCATTTAGTTCGTTGGATGTAGGACTGGTAATGGCATAGCTAGCAGTAACGAATCTATATGATTAAACATTTCTCTGGCTTTATCATCGGCAATAGCTTATGCAATTCTAAGCACATTTCTCCTGCAAGCTTCCAGTATTATTCGCGAATTCCCAGCGCCTTGGTTTTCGCGTAGCTGACGCGTAACTTCTCGCAAATTTCTTGAAATTGCTACCAATGCGTCATCGACGCTGGTCCCACTGTTCGCCAGTTACTTCCATGTTAGTGCCATAGTTGCCACATGCAATGTCACTGTTGCCGCATTCGGATGCCAACATTACCAAAACCGTTCAGAGGTTGAGGTAAAGCAAATCGATTAAGGTAATCATATCAAATGTGAAGTTTCTAAGGTTGACCCATTTGTAGCGAATAGGACTTAAAATGAGGAAAATGTTAAACTTGCAGTTATAGACTTCCTTATGATGCTAAATTTTCCATTGTTGGATGCCAGATGTAACTTTCGTCTACCAAAACAGTCCACTGGTAATCAAATTTTGCAAGCGGGTATTCCCGATGGCAACTTTGGATCTAGCCTAGTTCCCGGCGCCTGGCCAAGGCTGCCGCCACCGTGCACCAAGGGCATCGAAAACGGAGGGGGGGGGGGGGGGCTTAGGCCCACTTTAGCCACCTCCACTTTTTCTGCCGTAAGCACTTTGGGCCACCTTAAGTTGCTATTACATAGTTCAACATATTGAGCAGTCGCTTTGGTGGTCACACCCCCGAACTTCAAAATTGGCCCCCTGGCCCCTGGACATTGAATTTTCTTCTGCCCAAATTTCCCTCCGCTCTCACTACAAACAACGAACCGATTTCATACAAATTTATTCACTCCACAGGTGAAATCTATGACATCCAGTGGCGTGGTCACACTCTTCTGCTAATTCAAGTGTGAACTAAGATCCTTAGTTTCGGGTTTAACCAGTAGGCTAAAGGCTCTGTGGGGCACGTATATTTGCGACGTTATTGTCTTGATTGGAGATGCATGTACAGTTGATTGATTTTGTGCACGTAATGCACTTGTCAATTGCAATCCTGACCCCATAGACCAGGGGATGTCCAAGCCTTGGCCTGGAAACTCTCTTTTGAAATTGATAATTCCTCCGGCGCCCGGAGGGACATTCATCGAGGGGTCGAGGGGAAGTCCATGCCAAGTCCCCACAACTGACTGTCGGGCATAAAGCATGCCACGAGTAAATGCCCCACCCAATTTCCTTGGCCTTCCGGATTGTGTGAAATCCCGCCAGAAGTCCCGGGCCTGTGGGGACGAAATAACTGTGAAGTCCCCGGCCAAATTCCCGCTCTTGTGGCGGACTTGTCAGGTCTGGCAGGTCTTGTACTTATGGTTCCCATGGTCTTCCTGATGTCCCCAAGGCTTGATATTCACCTTTCGTATTCTCTCGCTGATTTGGCGATGATCGCAAGGTTCCTTATTCCCGGGTTTCGATGTTAATGTAAATTTCTCAATATTCGGGACCATTGAGCCTTGAGAAAAGTGAACCTCGAGAACGTTGACCCTGTCTTCGTCTAGTGATGAAAAAAGTGATGTCCCTCAAAGCATATACCCTTAAGTTTATTTGAGGGGGAAAAACTCTAGGATATGGGTGTTTTTTACCTACCTGTAATTCAAAAAGAGTTCCGGTATCTTAAGAGAAATAAAATTTCATGACTTTTCCATGAATATTCCATGACATTAACATGATTATTACATGACAACATAATATCCCAAATGTGATAAAACTTTAATGGCCTAATGATCATGACCAATAAATTAGTAAATTTGTCTACTTATAAAAAATAAGACTGCTTTGGGCTAAATATCATGAATTTTCCATGACTTCTGTCATTTTTACAATATTCATGAATATCCATGAATTTTCCTGGCCCTGATTAAAAAACGGTAAAATTTCATGACTTTTCCAGGCCGCGGGGAGGCGGATCAAAGTGAAACAATATAAACAATCAACTGACAGTATCTTTCTAAAATTTGTTGTATAAAAGTAGCATTTTTTCAATATAGTTTTGCTCTTATAGATCAGTTTAATTGTTTTCAGCAAGGAACCATATGCCCCGCTGGGCTCTTGTTTAAATCAAGCCCCGATTTTCTAGCAAATTTAAGTAACAATTATTGGATTTAATTTGACCCGATTTGATACTGAGATTTATTTCTTTCATAATTCATCCCTTTGTTTAGGTATCACAACTAACAGACATGGAATACTGCCGGTAAACACCCCCACCCTTCAATCCTATTGTTCTGTTTGGCAGAAAAGATATTTTTATTGCAAGTAAGCTCTGCGTCTCACCCCCCACAGCCTCCGTCGAAGACGTGATAGCTAAAAACTAAGCTGTAAAAACTGCTTCACTAACTGACTTGACTGCTGGTGCACAATGACAGGTCTGCCTTGCATGATGCTTATACCATAGAAGTATATCAAATGCAAATTGTATAATAAATGCCGTGTAAGTGTTTCCACAGAGTAGGCTAGTTGCTTGGCATTGATGAATCCGCAAGGAGATGCAGTGTCATTTAATTGTGTAAGGCCTTAAACGGCTTTAGTTAATTAGCAATAAAGCAGACGTGAGATGGTTTCAGCTCATGTATCCTGGTGACTGTCTGTCAAACCTCACATTAAAGGGCATGCCCTTCAGTCCCCCAAACTTATTTTAAAACAAAAGCTAAATTTTACTAATTTTTCATTCCTCTTCCATGTTATGTTTTTCTATTTCAACAATGAAATATGGCATGTCCAAAGTAGATAAATCAAGCAATGACTGGCCACAAAAATTTCACTATTCATTGAAAAAATATTATCACATGATTCTCAAAAGTTATTCATATGATAGGATAGACAACTAGAACCGAACAACAAATTGGGAGGACTGCTCTTAACCTTTTAAAAAATAAAAATCCACTTGCACGCAAAAACAGAAGACTAGACCAGACTATCAAATGTAATAAAATATATATTAAACAGGAAAGGATATGAGAGGCAAGGCGACAATATGCTGGACAGGTATATTATTTGGCAAAAATAAATGGACATGAAAATGATCTGCAGCAAATACACAGATAGAAGTGTACGTTGCATCGTACACTTGTGTCTGGATCTACACCAAAGTTTCCAGGATACATAGGCATTTATCTCTACTAGATTGTGGGAAGGACATGCCTACCTCCATGAAAATTTTACGTCAACAAAATATATAGTTAAAGGGTGCATTTTCATTTATTGGGAGGGGGAGTGAAATGTCCCCCTGTCCCGCATATTACTCACGTCCATGCCAGGATATGTTATGTATGCACATTATGTTGTTCACTGTAAAATCAAATCTGAACACATAACAAGACAGGGTTAGAAAAATACAACTGCCCTACATCTTAGGATAAAAAGTAACAGGTTTTTATATTTATTGTTGTCAAATGCCCAACATCTTTAACATAATAATAATATCTATAAAATCACATGACTTTGGTGTAGGATCACCTGGAAAACTGTGCAAACGTACGCCCATATAAACTTTATCAACACAAAGTGGCACCATCTCCCAATATGGGGTGACGTATATCAGTATATCAACAAAACCAAGGGGAGAAACTGCCGGAGTTTCCTTACTGTGTGCGTTGTGCAAACAAAGTGTTTCTCAAACACTTGCAGAGATTAATGAAGTACACACATAACTTTGTAAAGGCACGCATACCTTTGTAAATGCATACATTTGTTTTGCCAAAATACAAGAAGATAGCACAAACCCCCAATTCTTAAAACTACCTACATATCTTCCAAAAGTTTGAAAAAATGAGGGAACTGAAGGGCCCCACCCCCGTCTCCGCTGTCCCTGGTCAAAACAATGTAACATGTTCATATGATAGACACAACAAAATGTTGCAAAATGATGAATGTATTTACAAAAGTTGTGCAATATAAAAACGAATGACTGAAAACCAAATATTTCTGGTTGTAAGGAAAATAAAAGTATCAATCTTTGCAGCTCACCATCACTGCCATCACTCCTGAAGCAGCTCGGCGAAACCTCATCATCAAATTGGCTCAATATGTTGAGCAATATACTAGCAATGTAAGACAGAAAAAGCAGACAATTGGAGGAATAAGGTCCTTCAGCCACCCATCTCCCTGGTCCCTGGTCAGAAACAGTGTAACATGTTCATATGATAGATGAAACAAAATGTTACGAAATGATGAATGTATCTCCAAAAGTGGTGCAATATAAAAATGAATGACTAAAAACGAAATTATTCTGGTTGGAGTCAGTCGTCAGTCAGATGGTTAGTCAGATGTGGTTTAACGACACACCAACACGTATGTGTTATGCAGTGTCATGAAGTTGGGCAGTTACAATGTTGGGGTACCTAAAAAAGGAAAATTAAAAGTAAAAAAAGTAGCACGGGGGCTCAAATTAAACTGGAAAATGAATGTATCTATCATAGAGACATAAACCATTCTTGAGATATCGTGTTTGCAAGGTTTTGACCTTGTGACCTTTCGTGACACCAAATGCCCTTTCCTTGAGATACCGTGTTTACAAGCAATTTCTAACGAATTTACCATTTGACTTCTAAGACAACAAAGACCTTTGACCTTCACGAAAATTAATATTAATCATGTACTTAATACCACCAACTTACACACCAAATATGAGCATCTTAAGATATTATGTTAACAAGGCTTTTACCTCTTGACCTCTTGCGACCCCATATGACCTTCATCCCCACCAATAGAAATTATCTACTTAATATGGCCAACTTAGACACCGAACATGAGGTTCGTCTAGGTTATCCTTCTTGAGATACCGCGTTTAAAAGCAATATGTAACGAATTCATCATTTGACTTCTAGTGACCCCAAAGACCTTTGACCTACAATAATGTACTTAATACAACCAACTAACACAGCATATATGAGCATAGTCACTTGTACCATTCTTAAGATATTGTGTTTACAGGGCTTTGACCTTTTGACCTCTCGTGACCCCACATGAGCTTTGAACTCTACAAAGAACAACATAGATCACCAACTCAATATGGCCAATCCACACACAATATGTGGTTAATCACATTTACCCTTCAGGAGATATCGTGTTTACAAACAAAAGCGTCACATACACACACCATACACACCCACACATACCCACGACATCACCATCGTATAGATCCCTTTTCTACCTCCAGAAAGGAATCAAACAAGGGGGAATTAAGTCCCCCAGCCACCCATCCCCGTGGTACCTAGTCAGGAGCAATGAACACGTTCATATGATATACATAAAAAAATGTTGCAAAGTGATAAATGTATCTACAAAAGTGGTGCAATATAAAAACAAAATATTTCTGGTGGAAGGAAAATTACAGTATCAATCTTTGCAGCTCACTATCATTGCCATCACTCCTGAATTAGCTTGGCGAAACCTCATCACAAAAAGTGGCCCAATATGCTGAACAATATAATAGTAATATAAGGTGGAAAAGGTAGAAAAAGTGGTGGAATTAAGTCCGCCAGCCACCCATCTCCGTGGTCCCTGGTCAGGAACGATGTAACACGTTCATGTGATAGACTTAACAAAATATTACAAAATGATTAATTTATCTACAAAAGTGATGTTTTCTTAAAAAGAATGACTATAAACAAAATATTTCTGGTTGGAAAGAAAATAAAGTATGGACCTTTGCAGCTCATCATCATTGCCGTAACTCCTGAAAAAGCTTAGCCTAGTGACATCCTCCGAAACCAGAGGTTTCTTTCAGAATACCAAATAAAAAAGAACTGTCTGTCGTTAGTACCCTTAATATCACTTTGCTTCTATTGTCGTACATTACCTTACCTTAGTCTTAACCTCCTTCCTAACCATTTATGTTTGACCTTTTATGTTTGAATACTATGATAATTACGTTTGTAAACCTATATATACATTTGTGCTTTCACTTGGACCATAGAACGCCCTTCTAAACACTAATTGAGTTGAATAGAACTTGATCTTAAAATTGTGCTTGTAAGCAATTTCCTACATAGGTTTTGCGGGTTTATCTATAGTGACATCAAATGAAGTTTGACCTAGACACAAATAAGTAGGGTTCTTCTTCTGAACATAACAAATCTATGAGTCAAGCATGAAAATGGCCCACCATTCCTAACGGAGACACCGTCTTTACAAGCCATTGACAAGGTTTTCACATCTTTCTGCTGATAACTTCAAATAAGCTTTGCTCTCTGGTAAAAAACAATGAGGTTCGCCTTCTCAAAATGATAAATTTGGACACCACATATGATGTGTTCATCGTTGCTACCGTAAGATATTATTTATAAGAGCCATTTACAATGTTTTTGCAGTTCTACCACAAGTTACCTCAAAACGAGCTTTCACCACTGCGGAGACAATTCGGTTCTTCATCTCAGCATGACAAATCCACATGCCACATACAAAGTTATCAGTAAATTCTATCTTGAGAAACCATTTTTACAAGCAGCATCACAAAAACACACACCCATACAGACACACACGATAGACATCATCATCTCACAGATTCCTTCCTTCCTGAACGAAATAAAAAAAAAAGAAAGAAAAATGCACACGTAGCATACTCTATAAAATTTAGCACTTGCATACCTGAAAGCGGACTTTACAAAATGCCTCTGTTATATTTTTTTTATTTGAACTGGGCAGCTGGTTTAAATGTAATCTTGAATCCTTTGCTCGTTCTAAAATTCCTTTTTTCACTAACTGGTGTAACGAATGGAACGTGGTTGGCATACAATGGGTATAGACGGTATAACTTTAAAGGAGACCATTCAAAGTGTAAGGTTGTAAGTGCATTGCCTTTGTGTCATTGCATTGTGTCAAATTTGATAAAGAGCTGTACACTTTGAGAGATAAAAAACAAAATAGTTTAGAACAGTGCACACACGACAATCATTATTTTTGTCAAAAACTGCATTGCATTTTGATGGGAGCAGTTTTCTCTACTAGCTGTATGGTTGGGGTGATGCATCTGGACAAAATTTTTGCAGATGGTGCTCAACGTCCGGATAAAAAAGTAACACCTGGACAAAACATTGAGCTATCTGGACAGAAAAGATCCAATTGAAACCACAAAAAGAGCAGATACAAATAATTTACGTGTGAACACTGCGCGATGATAATCATGGATGTTGTCTAATTTTTAAGAGGAATCATCCTCTCTCTCCGCACAGAGGGTAATAAGTAAGAACTGTGAACCCTAGGAGCACCATGAAAAAAATAAATCAGAGGAGAACACTGTTAGAGGTGTGTTTCCCAGACTGACAGACCGACACTCAACATTTTTTTCATTTTCTAAATCATCACCACTGCAAAATCCCAAATATCCTAAGAAAAGAAGTAATGAAGGGCAAAAATTGAATGGAAAAACAAAGCATAAAGTAGAAGTTCCCTATAAGTTGTCTGTGGAATTAATAAACACACAGAACAAACAATTTCTATGAAGTTTTAACTTGATAATTTTTTTATAGGAACCTTGTTGAAAATAATGTTTAGCAAATAACAGTCTTTGGTCAAAGTATAAGCAGAATGTCCACACTAGGCAGAGGAGTAGCGATATGACTCTGGGTCATTAAGGACATTCCTCATCTCACGCCTAAACTCTTGCAAACTGAAATAGTTTGTGCTAATCTCCAACAGGTTTGCATATGTATTTGCGAATGGTCTCCTTGCTAGACCAAATGTTCCAGTGAAAGTGACTGAAATTTCATCTGGTAGGTGTATTGATGCTGTCACAAAAAGGAGGAAATTCAGAAGCTCATCTGTGTCAAGAGATGTTACATAATCTTGCAAGTAGTAAAAAACTGTTTCCTCTTCTGGTCGAAGATCTTCTGTCTGGGTTTTTATTGCTGACAAAACTCCTTCGACAGTTGGGCGTTGCATCGTGTAGATATGTGTAACATGGTCAAGAGTAATTTGACTCCAAAATACCTCCATGTGATGGAATGGAAGTCCTTGCTTCATCAGCTTATAAAAACGTGCCGGTGCCTTTAAAAGTTTCTCTTCAGCAATTGCTTGTATTTGGTCTTTTATTTTTGTTTCTTTTGGTAGCTCTAAGAGCCCATTGACGGAAAAGAATTTTCCCAGCTGTCTCAATTCCTTGGGAGAGAGTGACTGAAAGTCAGATATGGCTTTAGCCAGCATGAGATTTTCGCTTGTACTAACATAAAGGAGGAAATCCTCCATAAGATATGCAGAATCAACTTCCTCAAACATCATTGAAATAAATACACATCGTGCAATACGGCATGGAAGTGTTTCAGTTAGTGCCGCTGAATGTGTCAAAGCCCTGCCAATTGATATGAACTTGGCACTCTCTTTCCTGAAACGATAAAGAGGCAGACTTGGAACTGTTAACTGTTCCCCTTGAAAATATTCGGTGGTAACTTCCTTCCAGAAAATTGCCATCATTTCCTTAGTGAGCCCGCCCATATCCTCACCCTCCTCACCCTCAAATTTAACTTTGAGCCTTTTTGTGCAAATTTCGTGATCTTCATATAGGGTCAAAACGTCATCGACAATCCTGTTTCTTCGTATCAGAACTTCCTTTACTTCTCCGTCCAAGGTCATCTTTAGCTGAGCAAACACTGTTAATAGGAACAACAATAAAATGAAACCTTTATATTTCAAGAGAGGGCCCAATCCCTGCAGTTATTTTTAACTGATCAAAATCGGTGAGGTTCATACCATCGAAGGAAAAAAGTACCGTGACTTGGACATGTCACGGTTGAAAAGGAAAGTGTGAAAGGGAAAGCATCACAAAGCAAACCCCTCATGTCAACACCAAACATTGAAAAACTATGCTTGGTTGAGTGACCACATAATTAATGGCTTTACAACTCAGGCCAGGTCGAGTGACAGCAACTCCGCTCTCTCTGAATTACAACTCTGGTTTAACGAAAGGTTTGTCAAATTATTCAAAATAATAAAATCTGTGTTTGTTATTTATTTAGCTCCTTTTCTAATGTATTAATTTCAAATAACGGATTCGTGCTGACCAGGCATTTTAGAGAAGAAACAGTGGGCTCACAGTTCCACTAGCAATTTCCGACTAATCTATCGCCTAATTGTTTTTTAATTTCATTGTATGAATAATTGAACGCTGTGAGTCTGAATGTTAGAAGGAACGGTGAATACTTCACATTTGGTATCAGCTTAACATAATATGTATTTGGTCATTAGAGAAATCATTTAAACTCAACACAAATGAATTCTACAGATGTGCAACAGGTACAGTGTAATTATGCACTTATAATCTATTCCTACATATAACTTCAAACGAATTTTAATATGAATGCTCCTAGGTTGACGTATCCTAATAAAAACTTTTTGGTTCTAACCTTCAGCAACCTCAGATGGTTTCGACACTAGAAACAGACATGCCCCCTCCCACTTTTACAGATACTAAAATTCCTAAAAGGATCAGTCTTAGCAGTCAGAATACTAGCTCTGCGATCACGGTATATAATTTGTGTACACGGCGGACACTGCAAACTGAAAGAAAGACTATAAGAGTGCACAAAGAAGCAGTACTGAAAATAACTTTAAAAAATGTCTCTGTAACAGTTGGTGAGCATACCCCGATCCAGATAAAGATAATTGTACTCAGTACCATACAATATAACCACATAATCCAACCAGACTTAAGGGTGCTAGTGTTAAAATGATACTGGTAAAACGTTTATGAGAGGTGAGTGGAGAGACATTATTTGCTACAAACTCAATTTTAGAGAAGTATATCAGTGATACGTATAGTGACATAAAAATCAACTAAGGGAGTAAGATGAGATGGGGACATGTTTAGATTGCAAACGAAACGTGTGATATTAACAACCTAGTCAAAACGTGGCTTGAAATTCACACATGCTACTGGATATTCATTACTTCCAAATTCCCAGTACCAGAAGCAGTTTCACTTTTCCGAAATTCTTTACTGTTCGCTGAGATTGTTCAGTGGTAGTGATTATTGTTTTCTAGCTTCAACCACCGGGTTTCCTACAAGTATATGTGTTACATGATCATGCTTGTACAAGTGATCTATGTCTCACGTAATGAGCTCTGAGGGTAAGGATACAGATAGCACTGTCTTTTACTGCATGTGCAAATCTATCATCCAAGACCAGTGTACGCATTCCGACCTTTGAGATTTCCACCTATCATCTCCAATTCTCAAAATGCTGTTTCCAAACCATGGTAACATTAATGAATTTTCAAAACGGTTGCAAATGTTAGTGTCACATGGTCATACAAAGTATGCACCAGTTTGCAAGAGAGATTTGAGTTTAAGTAAACGTCTGGGCTAGAATATACATACACAATGAGCTTTGCATAATTCATTGCTCCTTTACCTGTTGGTAGTCATCAATTCCCAAGAAAATAAAAGACAATTATATGGTTTGGGTTGACATATTGTATGCAAGTTAAACCGTACAATGTGCTACTTACAATAACAAATAAGCTGTAAAAAGCTTCCAAATACTGTAAGAACTAAAAATGAAACTGCAACTCCAGATGATGAATGCTTTTGAACAGAGAAAGAGTGAGAGAGAGAGGGGGGGGGGGAGACCTACATTTTCTCCATTACAGTATCACATAAATTAGTTCTACCAACTACACTCATAGTATCTGATACATTTTTTGATCTCACATGAATACCAATTTCTTTTTGCGTACAGCATGTTACCTTGTTTCACTTCGTTTGCAACTGTTTCATTGATGACCTTTGAAACTTTGGGATTACCATCTGAAATAAAAATATTACAAGTGAGTAAGCACACATTATATTAGAAGCGAATAGGCGCTTGGTCAAAATTGCGATAGTGGGGGCTACAGTTTTACTGAATGCAGCTGAACAGCAAACTAACATACAATGTAACATTGTTATAATATATAGCTTCACCGTGACGTTCACGTATGTGAAACAACAAATTGTCCATGGAAGACAGTATTTAACACATGACAGTGAGCTCACATCATAATACTCCGAAACTCCTCAATATTCAATTTTGACAAGTCCTGAAAATGTATGATATTACTAGATGACTTGTACCCCATATGATTTGGTATGATTAACGGACTCCGTTTACAACATCTACGTGTACAAAACAAAGCTGATGTGCGTCTTCTGGGCTTTTTTTTTAACTTACTGAATCATATTAATTTTCTATATCAGTTGTCCTGAACCCTTTATGTAGCAGTTCCGTAATCAATCAGCGATGCCCTGTATTTCCTCCTCGAATTCTATAAATGTGAGATTGATGATCATTACTGTCTAGGACATTGTCAATTTTTTAAGTTTCCTATCTTGACAAATGGTGTTGGTGTTTTCTATATTTGTCCCCTGCTGACCCCTGGTGACCCAAAAGGACATTAGACCACCAAAAACAGCAGGGACCAT
Source organism: Holothuria scabra (assembly GCA_037179385.1). Taxonomy (NCBI): domain Eukaryota; kingdom Metazoa; phylum Echinodermata; class Holothuroidea; order Aspidochirotida; family Holothuriidae; genus Holothuria; species Holothuria scabra. Next base: position 1,023,023 of record CM074196.1, on the reverse strand, counting down.
AGCGTATCTACATAACGTATCTACATACCTAATATATAGGGACCATAACGTATCTACATAATGTATCTACGTACTAAATATGAAAAGTATCCAAGATTCTCCATCTACGTACAAAGTTTTAAAACTGTATGCAAGTTAAACCGTACAATGTGCTACTTACAATAACAAATTAGCTGTAAAAAGCTTCCACATACTGTAAGAACTAAAAATGAAACTGCAACTGCAGATGATGAATGCTTTTGAACAGAGAAAGAGTGAGAGAGAGAGGGGGGGAGACCTACATTTTCTCCATTACAATATCACATAAATTAGTTCTACCAACAACACTCATAGTATCTGATACATTTTTTAATCTCACATAAATACCAATTTCTCTTTGCGTACATCATGTTACCTTGTTCCACTTCGTTTGCAACTGTTTCATTGATGACCATTGACCATAAATAAAAACGGGGGAACCCTAGAACTAATTTTAAAGCCAGGAAAGGTTGTATAGATTTATTGGCTACTTATGACTTGGTTGATATCTGGAGAGAGCAAAACCCCTTAGTTAAAAATTTTACCTGGAGTTCAGATGTGATCCCAGATATCCATTGTAGACCTGGTTACCTTATCGTGTCCATTCATGTGTCCCACGCTGAGAACAAGGGTTTTTAAGCTGGTGTTCAGTCTGACCATCATCTCTGTTAACTTATTCTCTTAAGAGGGGTCCCGGCTATTGGAAACTGAATAACTCTTCTAATCGATAAGCACTATATTACTCTAATAAAGAATATAACACTCTCCGAATTAAAAAGTAAGGACTAAGACAGTGATCCTTCACCTCGATAGGAGTCACTTACATTTAGAATTCTCAATGCCTCTTTAAGGTATGCAAGAGAAAAGGCCAACGATAGGAGGAGCACAGAGCATACACTGTTGAAAAAAGTTACTAGTCTTGAGCAGAAAATGTTTACTGATGAGTCAACTCAATATTAGGAATCAACTAATAGACGCTCAAAACGAGCTTCTCATATATTACAATTACAGGTTACAGGTTACAGGGCACTGATGTAAGATTGCCTGCAAGATGGGTCGAGGAGGGAGAAAATAATATCAGGTCTTTCCTAAACCTGGAAAAACGAAACAAAGCTAGTAATGTTATTTACACTATTAAAAAAGATACAGGCGACATTACATCCGATACCGATGTTATTCTTCATGAAAAAAAAAAAAAAAAACAATTTCCACTGTTAACCTTATACATCCGAGGGTTGCAACCCCGTATTCCTTTTTTTTCTGGGACTTCCTGAGAGCTTTAGGCACGATGTAAATTAAGAATCTTGTGATGGTGAGCTCATCTCTGAGGGGTATTCCCAGGCTCTAAACTCAATGAAAAACAATAAATTTCCTGGCTCCGGCGGAATTTCGGTCAATTTAAACAAACCTTCCTGACACTCAATTGGTCCTTTTGTGTTAAATTCTTTAAATCATGGTAGTAGAACAGGAGACTTTTCGTCGGAACAAAAAAGTGACATCATTACCCTAATTTTACAACCAAATAAAGATCCCACCGTGCTCCCAAACTACAGGCTGATAACAGTTTTACATGTAGATTACAGAACCGTGGCTACAGCATTTGCTTCACGACTAAAGCCCATTTTGCATGACATGATTGGTAGTCAACAAACTGGTTTCTTGAGAGAAAGATTTATAGGAGAGAATATTAGAGTCATTTCAGATACAACTGATTATGCTTAGCAGCATAAAATTCCCGGATTTATGTTATTGGTGGATTTCGAGACAGCATTTAACAAGATAAAATGGACATATTTCATCGTACTCTCCCATATTTTGATTTTGGCAGAGGTTTCAAGTCGTGGATTAAAATTTTTTTATCACAGGAGCAGCACATGTGTCTGTAATAACGGTTGTTCTACTTGGTTTTTAATCTTCACCATTTGTTTATGACTTTAATCCGACCATGAGTCTCCCACTTACTATCTTAGAAACAAGTTATTTTGAAGATAACATTCTTAGCCTTACTCTATCATGAATATTTATTACATCGGTATGGGTTTTGGTCTAAAACCTCTATGCAACTGATCGCAAGCCCCACAAGAGGAACCGTCCTTGCCAAGTTTCAATACCATTTGACATTTTTGAAGAAGATGTTTCTCGAAGATTTTCCTTGTGAAGGTTGAAATTCTACCCCAGTCTGTTCTGCGTCATATCCTAGTTTCATTATTTCAGTCAACAACCGAGCGTACCAGCACAATGCCATAGTGTCGACAGTGTACGTTGTTCATGGGTGGATAAGCAGACAGACAGACTGATGGAAGGATGGATTGATGAACGAAATGATGGATTGATAGATAGTCAGGGAATTAAGAATAGAATCTCTGGAAGCTTTTTTTTTTTGTTCCTATAACATGTCTATGAGAGATTGCTTATTATGGTGACAACTAAATGCATACGTTCTTCCTCCTGTAAGAGAAAGGTCTCGTTAATTACAGACTATGGGAACGATCTGCTGCTTCTTGCTCCAAGACGAAAACTCATCCAGATCTTGTGGAGCCTATGTCGATCACTGATGCAACCAATAGCTCGGTACATAATGCAGCAATCAGCATTCTGACGGCAGATTTTATGCTTGTCTGAAGATCATTGATACTCACGGAGGAGAGTAAAGGTCGAACCATTGGTATCCATCAAAACATGCAGGCGGACGACAGAAATTCGGAGGTGGAGACAGAAAATATTGAGATAATATAATACTGCGAAAATAAAAGTAGGACCTGGCAACAACCCATGGTGTCACTTTCCTTTTTACTTTCTGAAACATCCTCAATTCTCTGCCTTATTACCCCTCATTGCTTCAGGGACGAAAAGAAGCATACTACACGCACACTTCATAAAGTCCGCTTTCACATCTAATTAATCGACCGACAGTGCCAGATACACCAAAATACGCAGGAAACCATGTATTACTTGAAGGCACAGATCATGTAAAATGTCGGATACCAGCTTTGCTCCGCACCGCCTTTTTTCTAATGGTTTATCTTTGATCAATTCTTAAGAAGCAAAAGCATACCATGTAGATGAGAAATGAACTGTGTGGCAAAGCGTGCCATCCAGAAGTTCGAATGGACAAGGAAGTAACTATACTAAAATTAATTAACATAAGTTGTGATGAACATGTTGTCAGTTCAAGATCACCTCGCACTGAAATCATATCTGCGTACGTACTGGAAACCGAAACATATACCCCCGAAGTAGTTCTGCTTCCAAAGAAAACTAGGTTCACTAAAGGAAAACACTTTATTGAACAACCTCAAGACCCTCAGACCATTTACATGACCGGGTTATCATGTATGGCTCTTTTCTGTATTGGATAAAAGTTACAGATAGTACACATGATTTTTGTCAAAGGCAGAGAAGTGTAAGTATCTGATTACCTTGTTTTTACCGCAGAATTTGTTGCGAGAACGTACATAGTGACCCCATCAGCTAGCTTAAGGTTCAAGAGTCCCAAAAAGTAAATTTAAAGTAAAACGTCAATAACACTTGCGCTTGTCAATTTATGCTAAATTAGGCTAAATTAGGCTAAATTATCTCCCCGGGTTCATGAGTTTAACGAACTTTGACATCGATTTGCAGTTACACTGCAAATTAGCCAAGACTATTGAGACCTTGAATTTCATGCTGAAAATATTATCAGTTAGACAAATAAGGACCATGTACATTGACACAGAGATGATCGAAATTTCATACATGGCTCAAGGCATGTACTGCTAACAAGATTTTTGACATACAAGCCACCCAACAACACAAGCACACTCATGACACACATTGTACGACCAACTTCTGAGGACTTTCCTTGTTTTTCAGAATGAAGGCAACACGAAAGCACTTTCTAACGTTTCACAACTGAGAACCTAATTAAGCATTCTATTGTTTGACAACCGAGGAACCACAAATTTATTGTTGTGGTCTTGAAAGTCAACGCAATACAGATTCTCGGACACAGGCACGTCCACACACACTCAAAAAGAGCATTAACCCTGACACGTCCCTTCTTGAGCAAATTGTAGGGGCTGAAACAAGATATTAAACCTTTAAGGGAAAATGAGAAATACAAACCGCTAGACCCGCACACGGTACCTTATCGGTACATGACAACAGTCCCAGTTGCGACGAAATCGGATTCTTCTTTGGGCGGGCTAGCGCACGCATCACGTGAGTTGTAGGAGTGAGGACGAGCTCTCGGTAACTACGTAACAGACGTCATCGAAGAAGTCGCAGAATTTTTATTTAACCAATTTCAGTTAGGAGCTCCGCGTGAGCAAGGAAAGGCGTGTGGGGCCCGAGCATCTCGTGAAAGGCTTTTCCCTCTAAGACAGTGCTTAGCAGTTGTAAGTGCACCCACAAACGACATTAATATCAATACATTCCTCTTTCATTGAAAAAATGCAGGAAGACAAATGAACTAAATAATGATAGGAAACAGAGAAAAGCTTACCGTTAGACCCACCCTTCCATACAACAGCAGCACCATGTGGCAACCCAACTCGTCCTGACTTTCGGTTATATGGATTGTCAACGTATGTTTTAGTACTTTCAGAACTGGCAGAACTGCCACAACTACTCTCAGATGAATCACGTGATACCGGCACACACCCAATAGGCAGTCCAACTCGTCCAAGACATCTGTTTCGGGCAGTATCCCCATATGTTTTCTGTGATGAAGAGCCTATAATTCGATGAAAAGGAAACATTTTCACTTGTTTGCGTTATCAGTCTCCAAAAGGTTTTTTTTTTTTTTTTTTTTTTTTTTACCAATATTACATAATTTTCATATGACAATTTGCTTTACGGTTCTCAGTTTAAACTTCTGGTGAACTCAGATGCTCTGACCCCAGCCTTATACAAAAGCTGTTGTTTTCCTCGTGAGTGACTCATTTTCTTGATAAGCGTTTGATTTTTTCCAAGCTAAGTTAGAGTGTTCAATGATCAATGTCGGCACCAGGCTAAAGGGGGATGGGCGCACCTACCACCAGTCAGACCTCATCCCCCCCCCGGCACTTCGTTGTTCCTCACTCAGCTTCCAATGCACAGTGGGCTATGGGAATTTGCTAGACAATTAATATTTAAATATTCCTCCAAGCTGGTTGAACCATACTCAAACTTTTCAAAGTTAAACTATGAAAGCCATGATTTTTTAACTTCCTGCCATTGAAGCTTTAAACAGCAGAGCAAACATGTGTAGTGGCTTTTCTACTCTGACCACTGGCCCGCTAGCCTCAGAACATACTTGCTAAAGTCTGTGCACTCAGTCATTATGCATGGATTGATTGCATACGCCATTTCTGTCTCTAGAACCTTACCTGTTAAAGCAAGCCGGCAGCACCTACTCGACAGTCACTGATTATTGCTAACTTACCGACAGATTGTTGTTATGAACTATTAAATACTGCCTCTTTTCAGTTTATCATCATATCTATATAACATCAACTTACAGGATAGACTAATACTGGGATGCAGTTCACCCATTGGATAGTTTTGCATTTTCTAATATTGCCATGGAATATTATACGGACACTTACAGTAGACGCTCAAATAATTTTTACTTCTTACCATTTCACAAATTTACAAACGGACAAAGATATTTGACAAAAGTAGAAGACTGTGGATGTTGGAAATCCATTTTGAAACTGAAACTTGTTTCGATCAAAAACTATAGGGATCACCTAAACTGTATGGGTCATCTATCTCTAAAGTATGAGATTCATCAAAGTTATCCTTCTTGAGATAGAATGTTTCCAAGCAATTTTTATAACTGATGTATTTAGTCCTCTGGTTACCCCAATTGACCTTTTACCGTCACCAAAAAATTGGGACCATTTACTCAGTGAGGGGTACCCACATGCAGTGTGAGATCCCTCAAGATTACCCTTCTTGACATAAAGTGTTTACAAGAAAGTGTCACAAACACACCTACACACACACACACACACACACACACACACACACGATATCACCATCGCAAAGATTCCTCTGACTACCTCAAGGAATCAAAAATTGTTTTCACTCACATGTCAGAAATGCAAATCCATAGGCTGTGTGATACAGATGACAATAACATTTGCCAAGATACGGCAAATACTTGTTTAAGAATTAAATGGAATAGAAAGAACACCAACTTTTATGTTCGGTTACACGTTGTTAATACAAACGAACCGGACGAATCGATAGATCCTTGATTCCATTGTTTCAGTGACAAACCAAAGGCCAACAAATTAATTGTTCTGGTCCTTCAAGTCAACTCCACACAAACACTAAGACACAGGCATGTTCAGAACATACCCACACTGGATGCATTATCAGTACATTACAACGGTCCCTCTGAGGACATGATTGCTCCCTATGGGCTGGGAGGTTGTAGGATAAGCCCTATGGCGAGCAATCGGTATCAAATCATGGGGAATTGACACATACCAATTTAAATTGACATATACCAATTTAAATCGGCACATACCAATTTAAACTGACACATACCAATTTAGACTGACACATACCAGTTTAAACTGACACATTCCGATTTAACTTAGACAAATGCCAATTTTAATTGACACATACCAATTTAAATCGGCACATACCAGTTTAAATCGACACTTACCAATTTACCTCATTAACATATTTCCCGATTTCGCAACCCCAGCAAAACACATGCTCTTTGCAATCCGCTAAGGCCTCACCACCTCTTTGTACGCATTTAGCCACTCTTCAATGCCCATTGCTGTCATGCTTTGTTGAGTGTGGTAAGTTGTTCTCAATGAGCGCACATGTCAGTAGGCCTTAGATGATGTTGCTGTACATATCACTCCAGTTTCTTACCAATTGGTTTAAGTCGGGTAGACCATTTGTCCAGTTGTGGCTCCCTGGCTTGTTTTCAGTACTCCATTGATAACGCTGATCACGAAGTACAACAACAGTAGATTCCATTTTTTAACTCTTTCATTTCATTGAGGTGGTGAGGCCTTAGCGGATTGCAAAGAGCACGTGTTTTGCGGAGGTTGCGAAATCTGGATATCAAATATGTTAATGAGGTAAATCGGTAGGTTTCGATTTAAACTGGTAGGTGTCGATTTAAACTGGTATGTGCCGATTTAAATTGGTATGTGTCAGTTTAAACTGGTATGTGTCAGTTTAAATTGGTATGTGCCGATTTAAATTGGTATATGTCGATTTAAATTGGTATGTGTCAATTTTAATTGGTAGGTGTCGATTTAAATTGGTATGTGTCAATTCCCCATGATTTGATACCGATTCCTCGCCATAAAGTCCATGGTATTTCCCGCCTATCGTAACAGGCGACTTAAAGGAAACTAAACTAGAACTTGAACCATACTTAAAAATAGATTTTAACTTTGAAATTTTTATCGAGTTGACTGACACTATATAACACACTCGAGTTGGTGTGGCGTTAAATCTGATCTACTAAATATCTAAGGACATTATCTTTTAGCTCATCCATCACGTGAAAGTCAGGAAGGAGGGCGGGCTCCCAATAACCACAGTACAAACCTCATTTAAGTGACAAAACTTTTGGGTAGCTACCCCTGCAGTTACCAGATACACGTTAACGAGGAAAGACGTGACAGGTTCAAGCCTCTTGTGAGCGGCTGTGTTCCGCTTGTTTACAGGTGTACATGCGCACATGCACACACCCACAAATTACATTAAATACTAGCCTATACATCTCCCTCTCCCTGTCTCGTGAACAGAACTAAATGGTGGTAGGAAACAGAGAAAAGCGTACCGTTAGAACCATTCTTCGATACAACAGCAGCACCCTGTGGCAATCCAACTCGTCCTAGCTTGCGGTTATATGTATTGTCAACGTATGTTTTAGTACTTTTAGAACTGGCAGAACTGTCACAACCACTCTCAGGTGAATCACGTGATGTCGTAATACACCCGGTGTGCAGTCCATCTCCTCCAAGACCTCTGTTTTGGGCACTATCCACATTTGATTTTTGTGATGAAATGCCTGTTATTCAAGGAAAGAAAACATATAAAGTGGTTCGCGCTATCAATGTGCATTCCGTCACATAATATTTCTTGTATATCAACATAACTGTCACAAATCAATTCGTTTTAGAGTTCACAGTCTGTTACGTCCTAATTCTCTCACCCCAAGCAGTTCCAACTGCATCTCTACTAACCTACTTACATAATCATCTCTCACAACTGTCTAAAACTTATCCTCATCCAGACACGATCTCAGTTTATTGTTTCAGGGTAAGCATACAAGACCCCAAAGTTAATCAAAACACTCTGAGTACAGAACAGGTTGTGCAATGTGAGCTACATGCTCTGCATTTGTTTTAATGTCCTGGCTATCAAAGAGTTGTGCCAATTGAGAATTACTTTAGACTACTACAAAATTGACTCCAGGGTGAAAGATGACTGCCTATAGCGTCTGGTGAACTCAGATTAATTCTGACCTCAACCTAATACGATAGCTATTGAAACTGCTAGTGAACAACGCATGTACTAAAAAGTATTTGGTTGCATGTGTTTCTAGCTAAGTTCTATTTAATTGTGCTACATTTTTGTCGGTATCTGATATTTGGTGACTTCAGATGGCACTAATATGACACTAATTAAGCACTCCCTGGATTTTGCACAAAACTTTCATGTGTACTATATCTCCGGCTGTATTTGTTCATATCACAGTGTTCAAAGTGTTATATATTTCTGAATATAAATTGTAAACAATGGAGAAGTGAATTGGTGTTGACACATCAGGGGAATAAAACTTGCGAGAATTGAGGCACGAACTAATAGATGTAAATGCCCGCCAATGGCTTGAAATAAACTATTTATTTTCGAAATGGAATGATTGCTGAAAGTATGTATTTCTAATAATATCTTACAGCGTTGTTTAGTGAAGTGAAGTTAGACAAAGAAAATGAATGGTGGCAGGAAACAGAGAAAACTTACCGTTAGACCCACTCTTTGATACAAAAGCTGCACCATGTGGTAACCCAACTCGGCCTAGCTTGCGATTATATGAATTGTCAACGTATGCTTTGGGACTTTCAGAACTGAGAGAACTGCCAAAACCACTCTCAGACGAATCACGTGATGCTGAAATACACCCGAGAGGCCGCCAAACTCCGCCAAGATGCTTGCTTTGAGTACCATCCACACTTGTTTTTTGTGATGGAGAGCCTATAATTTATAGGAAAAAAAACATTTTAAGATTTTATTTTTGAAATAGAAAGATTGCAAAAAGTATTTGTGATAATATGGTAGAATTTCCCTCACGTGGTAGAAATAAAACTCCCTATGTAATACAGATGCCAATAATATTCGCTAAGACTCAGCAATAACTTGATTCAGTATTAAATGCAATAGAAATGAACCAACTTCTATGTTCGGGTGAACGGTGTTAAAGCAATCGAACCGGACGAGTCAGTAGATAGTGGACTCCATTGTTTGGAAACCGAGGGCCACAAATTTATTGTTAAGATACTAAAAGTCAAGTCATAACAAATAATTAGACAGAAGCACGTTAAGGACACACACACACGGTACCTTATCGTTACATCACAAAAGTTAAAGTAAGGAAGTCATCGGTTTTCATCTTTTGCGGGTGAGCGCACGCATCACGTGAATACCAGGAGTGAGAGCGTGCTCCCGATAACAACGTGACCGAAATCATCTCGCTAAGACAGGGCTTGCTTGTTGTATATACACCCACGACATTCAATTCCAAAAATTTCTCTCTCATTGAGCTAAGTTCAGGTAGACAAAAGAACTAAATGGTGGTACCCAGGAAACAGAGAAAAGCGTACCGCTAGACCCACTCTTCGATACAATAGAAGCACCATGTGGCAACCCAGCTCGTCCTAGTTTGCGTTTATATGGAATGTCAACGTATGTTTTAGTACTTTCAGATCTGCCACAACCACTCTGAGATACGGATTTTTTGGCAACATAGGGTCGACAAATTTTTGGTCTGATTTGCAAAGTCAACACAAACAAATGTTTTGACACAGTCACGTTCCGTATTTACCCACTCACCATACCTAATCGGTGCATCGGTACATGGCAACAGTCCCAGTAAGGAAGTCATCGGAATTCCATATTTTTTGCGGGTGAGCGCACGCATTACGTGAGTAGCAGGAGCGAGGGCGGGCTCGTTCTAATTCGTGACAGACCTCATCGAAGAAGTGACAGAATTTTTGGTTAGCTATTCCGGATAGGAGCTTTGCGTGGGCGAGGAAAAGCGTGCGAGGCCCGAGGCTGTCTTGAAAGGTTATGCCCCGAAAAGACAGTACATACCTGTTGTATATAAACCAACAAACGACATTAATAATCATGAATTTCTCTCTAGTTGAACAAAGTGCAGTAAGACAGAGGCATTAAATGGTGATAAGAAACAGAGAAAAGCGTACCGTTAGACCCACTCTTCGATACAACAGCAGCACCATGTGGCAACCCACCTCGTCCTAGCTTGCTGGTATATAGTTTGTCAACGTATGTTTTAGTACTTTCAGAACTGGCAGAACTGCTGCAACCACTCCTAGATGAATCACGTGATTCCGAGATACACCCGACAGACAGATCAACTCCGTCATTACGTCTGGTTTGGGTACCATCCACATTTGTTCTTTGTGATGGAGAGCCTATAAATTCAAGCAAAGAAAACATTTTTACTGGTTCGGGATATAAATGGGTATTCCGTCCCTTTGAGGGCCTTATCCTCTCACCCCAGGCAGTTACAATTCTCCTAACCTACTTACTTAAGTCCCTCCCGAATGCAGTATAGTGTTCAATGTTTGTCGGTATCTGATGTTTGGTGACTTTAGATGGCATTATCATGACACTAATTAAGAACCTCGATTCCTGGAATTTTTACAAAATTTCATGTGAAGTATACCTACAGATGAATTGCATTTGAAATTCGCAGTGCTCAGGGTTGCATGCATTTCTGAATAAACAATAGTGACCAATGAAAAGGTGTATTTAAGTTGACACATCAGGAGAAAAAGCTTGCGAGATTTGAGGCACGAGCTAAAAGATTTTAATGCCCACAAATGGCTAGAAATAAACTATTTCTTTTTAAATGAATGATTCCAAAAAGTATTTCAAATAAAATGGTAGAGAATTTTTTTTTACTCACGTGCTGGAAATAAAACTCTATATGTAAAACAGATGCCAATAACATACGCCAAAACACGGCAAATAATTTGATTCAGAATTAAACGCAATAGAAATGAACCAACTGTTATGTTTTTCTAAAGCCCTCCCGACCCTCTGGCAAAGGACCGTTCGGCGAAACCAAAACTTTCACTGCTTCCCGAAGAAGCTATTACATCCACTGGAGGACAACACGTGACCAACCTCACGGTCCTCAGACCATTTAATTTCATTGGTTTGTCATGTATGGCCCAATTCTAGACTGCATGAAAAGAACAGAAGGTGTACGGTGTTAACACAAATAAACCGGACGAAGCACTAGATCGTGGATTCTGTTGTTTAACAACCAAAGACCCACAATTTATTGTTCTGATTTTCAAAGTCAACACAAAACAAATATTTGGACACAGGCACGTTCAGCATTTACCCTCACATGATACCTTATCGGTACATCTGTACATGACAACAGTCCCAGTAAGGACGTCATCGGAATTCATCTTTCAGCGGGTTATAGCATGCGTCACGTGAATACCAGGAGTGAGGGCGGGCTCTCGGGAGCTACGTGAAAGACCTCATCGAAGAAGTCACAGAAATTTGGTTACCTACTGTAGTTAGGAACTACGCGTGAGCCAGGAAAGGCGTGCGAGGCCCGGGCTTCTTGTAAAAGGCCGTGTTCCGCTACGGCAGTGCTTACCTGTTGTATATACACCCACAGACGACATTAATTTCCATAAATTTCTCTCTCATTGATCAAAGTGCAGGTAGACAAAAGAACTAAATGATGGTAGGAAACAGAGAAAAGCGTACCGTTAGACCCACTCTTCGATACAACAGCAGCACCATGTGGCAACCCAACTCGTCCTAGCTTGCGGTTATATGGATTTTGAACGTATGTTTTAGTACTTTTAGAACTGGCAGAACTGTTACATCCACTCTCAAATGAATCACTTGATGCCGGAATACACTCGACAGGCAGCCCAACTCCGCCATGACGTCTGGTTTGGGTGCCATCCACATTTGTTCTTTGTGATGGAGAGCCTATAAATTCAAGCAAAGAAAACATTTAAAGTGGTTCGCGATATTAATGGGTATTCCGTTCTTCAGTGTTTTCAACATGAACTTTATTAACACATTACAATTCGTTTGATATTCTGTAGTATTTGAGGGCATTATTCTCTCACCCCAGGCAGTTACAATTCTCCTAACCTAACGTATTTACTTAAAGGTAAAGAGCAGTCCACCCAAAATTATTTTGAAGAAAAAGCTTAATAACACAATTTTCAACTTATTTCTCTTCAAAGTATCTTTCATTACATTTTATAACTTTGCTATTGCATATTCAAGGTAAACCAAGCAGTTATTTCTGGTAAATTTCACATTTGAAGAGAAAAACATTGTCACATGACCCCCAACAGCCAATCATGAAACTGGACAGTCTACTACACTTCTTCAATTTCGGATGACTGCTCTTGCCCTTTAAGTCCCTCCCGAAACTGTCTAAAACTGATTCTCATCCAGACACAAAATCAGTTTGTTGTTTTGAGGGTTAGCATACAAGACCCCAATGTGTATTCAAATCATTCTAAGTACAGTTCATGTTTTGCAATATTATCTTGAGTGCTATGCATTTCTAAAAGTGCTGTCAATCAAAGAGTTGTGCCATTTGAGAATGACTGTATATTTCTACAAAAATTGCCCTTTAGGGTGAGAGTTGACTGCTTTTAGCTTTTGGTGAACGCACACATGATGAAACTTTCCTTCTTATTTTCTGAAACATCGTTCTTCTCTCCCTTATTACATTAACCGTCTTCGGGAGAAAATGAGTCACACTGCATTTACGCATAACATAGCCAGGTTTCACATCTAGTTAATTAATTGACAGTACCAGATAATAACAATATACGAAAAGGTACGGAACATTTGGGGTTCGCTAACAGATCAGCCAAGTTTGTTTTAATTGCTTTTCAAGCAATGTGAACACAATTAAAGCATAGATCACTTGAGGGCACAAACCATGTAACAAAACTCAGGTATCGGTTACACGTGACCTCATACCGCCTTTGATCTACTGGGTTGTCTATGTTTCATTCTCAAGAGGAAACGTCATGGAATGGATGATTTCTGACCTCAGCCTAATACGATAGCTGTTGTTACTCCTCATGTACAATTTATGTATTAAACAAGTGTTTTGTTGATGTTACCCTAGCTATGTAAAACATTAATGTGTTCAATGTTGGTCGGTATCTGATGTTTGGTGACTTTAGATGGCATTATCATGACACTAATTAAGAACCTTGATTCCTGGAATTTTTACAAAATTTCATGTGAAGTATACCTACAGATGAATTGCATTTGAAATTCGCAGTGTTCAGGGTTGTATGCATTTCTGAATAAACAATAGTGACCAATGAAAAGGTGTATTTAAGTTGACACATCAGGAGAAAAAGCTTGCGAGATTTGAGGCACGAGCTAAAAGATGTTAATGCCCACAAATGGCTAGAAATAAACTATTTCTTTTTAAATGAATGATTCCAAAAAGTATTTCAAATAAAATGGTAGAGAATTTTTTTTTACTCACGTGCTGGAAATAAAACTCTATATGTAAAACAGATGCCAATAACATACGCCAAAACACGGCAAATAATTTGATTCAGAATTAAACGCAATAGAAATGAACCAACTATTATGTTTTTCTAAAGCCCTCCCGACCCTCCGGCAAAGGACCGTTCGGCGAAACCAAAACTTTCACTGCTTCCCGAAGAAGCTATTACATCCACTGGAGGACAACACGTGACCAACCTCACGGTCCTCAGACCATTTAATTTCATTGGTTTGTCATGTATGGCCCAATTCTAGACTGGACGAAAAGAACAGGAGGTGTACGGTGTTAACACAAATAAACCGGACGAAGCACTAGATCTTGGATTCTGTTGTTTGACAACCAAAGACCCACAATTTATTGTTCTGATTTTCAAAGTCAACACAAAACAAATATTTGGACACAGGCACGTTCAGCATTTACCCTCACATGATACCTTATCGGTACATCTGTACATGACAATAGTCCCAGTAAGGACGACATCGGAATTCATCTTTCAGCGGGTTATAGCATGCGTCACGTGAATACCAGGAGTGAGGGCGGGCTCTCGGGAGCTACGTGAAAGACCTCATCGAAGAAGTCACAGAAATTTGGTTACCTACTGTAGTTAGGAACTACGCGTGAGCGAGGAAAGGCGTGCGAGGCTCGGGCCTCTTGTAAGAGGCCGTGTTTCGCTCCGGCAGTGCTTACCTGCTGTATATACACCCACAGACGACATTAATTTCCATAAATTTTTCTCTCATTGAACAAAGTGCAGGTAGACAAAAGAACTTAATGGTGGTAGGAAACAGAGAAAAGCGTACCGTTAGACCCACTCTTCGATACAACAGCAGCACCATGTGGCAACCCAACTCGTCCTAGCTTGCGGTTATATGGATTTTCAACGTATGTTTTGGTGTTTTTAAAACTGGCAGAACTGTTACATCCACTCTCAAATGAATCACTTGATGCCGGAATACACTCGACAGGCAGCCCAACTCCGCCATGACGTCTGGTTTGGGTGCCATCCACATTTGTTCTTTGTGATGGAGAGCCTATAAATTCAAGCAAAGAAAACATTTAAACTGGTTCGCCCTATTAATGGGTATTCCGTTCTTCAGTGTTTTCAACATGAACTTTATTAACACATTACAATTCGTTTCACGTTCAGTAGTATTTGAGGGCCTTATTCTCTCACCCCAGGCAGTTACAATTCTCCTAACCTAACGTATTTACTTAAGTCCCTCCCGAAACTGTCTAAAACTGATCCTCGTCCAGACACAATCTCAGTTTGTTTTTTGAGGGTTAGTATACAAGACCCCAAAGTGTAATCAAAACATTCTCAGTACAGTTCATGTTTTGTAATATCATCTTCAGTGCTATGCATTTCTAAAAGTGCTGTCAATCAAAGAGTTGTGCCATTTGAAAATGACTGTATATTTCTACAAAAATTGTCATTTAGGGTGAGAGTTGACTGCCTTTAGCTTTTGGTGAACTCACACATGATGAAACTTTCCTTCTTATTTTTTTAAACATCGTTCTTCTCTGCCTTATTACATTAACCGCCTTCGGGAGAAAATGAGTCACACTGCATTTACGCATAACATAGGCAGGTTTCACATCTAATTAATTAACTCTCAGTACCAGATAATAACAATATACAAAAAAGTAAGGAACATTTGGGGTTACCTTACAGATCAGCCAAGTTTGTTTTAATTGCTTTTCAAGCAATGTGAACACAATTAAAGCATAGATCACTTAAGGGCACAAACCATGTAACAAACTCAGGTATCGGTGACACGTGACCCCATACCGCCTTTGATCTACTGGGTTGTCTATGTTTCATTCTCAAGAGGAAACGTCATGGAATGGATGATTTCTGACCTCAGCCTAATATGATAGCTGTTGTTACTCCTCATGTACAATTTATGTATTAAACAAGTGTTTTGTTGATGTTACCCTAGCTATGTAAAACATTAATGTGTTCAATGTTGGTCGGTATCTGATGTTTGGTGACTTTAGATGGCATTATCATGACACTAATTAAGAACCTCGATTCCTGGAATTTTTACAAAATTTCATGTGAAGTATACCTTCAGATGAATTGCATTTGAAATTCGCAGTGTTCAGGGTTGTATGCATTTCTGAATAAACAATAGTGACCAATGAAAAGGTGTATTTAAGTTGACACATCAGGAGAAAAAGCTTGCGAGATTTGAGGCACGAGCTAAAAGATGTTAATGCCCACAAATGGCTAGAAATAAACTATTTCTTTTTAAATGAATGATTCCAAAAAGTATTTCAAATAAAATGGTAGAGAATTTTTTTTTACTCACGTGCTGGAAATAAAACTCTATATGTAAAACAGATGCCAATAACATACGCCAAAACACGGCAAATAATTTGATTCAGAATTAAACGCAATAGAAATGAACCAACTGTTATGTTTTTCTAAAGCCCTCCCGACCCTCTGGCAAAGGACCGTTCGGCGAAACCAAAACTTTCACTGCTTCCCGAAGAAGCTATTACATCCACTGGAGGACAACACGTGACCAACCTCACGGTCCTCAGACCATTTAATTTCATTGGTTTGTCATGTATGGCCCAATTCTAGACTGGACGAAAAGAACAGAAGGTGTACGGTGTTAACACAAATAAACCGGACGAAGCACTAGATCGTGGATTCTGTTGTTTGACAACCAAAGACCCACAATTTATTGTTCTGATTTTCAAAGTCAACACAAAACAAATATTTGGACACAGGCACGTTCAGCATTTACCCTCACATGATACCTTATCGGTACATCTGTACATGACAATAGTCCCAGTAAGGACGACATCGGAATTCATCTTTCAGCGGGTTATAGCATGCGTCACGTGAATACCAGGAGTGAGGGCGGGCTCTCGGGAGCTACGTGAAAGACCTCATCGAAGGAGTCACAGAAATTTGGTTACCTACTGTAGTTAGGAACTACGCGTGAGCGAGGAAAGGCGTGCGAGGCTCGGGCCTCTTGTAAGAGGCCGTGTTTCGCTCCGGCAGTGCTTACCTGCTGTATATACACCCACAGACGACATTAATTTCCATAAATTTTTCTCTCATTGAACAAAGTGCAGGTAGACAAAAGAACTTAATGGTGGTAGGAAACAGAGAAAAGCGTACCGTTAGACCCACTCTTCGATACAACAGCAGCACCATGTGGCAACCCAACTCGTCCTAGCTTGCGGTTATATGGATTTTCAACGTATGTTTTGGTGCTTTTAAAACTGGCAGAACTGTTACATCCACTCTCAAATGAATCACTTGATGCCGGAATACACTCGACAGGCAGCCCAACTCCGCCATGACGTCTGGTTTGGGTGCCATCCACATTTGTTCTTTGTGATGGAGAGCCTATAAATTCAAGCAAAGAAAACATTTAAACTGGTTCGCCCTATTAATGGGTATTCCGTTCTTCAGTGTTTTCAACATGAACTTTATTAACACATTACAATTCGTTTCACGTTCAGTAGTATTTGAGGGCCTTATTCTCTCACCCCAGGCAGTTACAATTCTCCTAACCTAACGTATTTACTTAAGTCCCTCCCGAAACTGTCTAAAACTGATCCTCGTCCAGACACAATCTCAGTTTGTTTTTTGAGGGTTAGTATACAAGACCCCAAAGTGTAATCAAAACATTCTCAGTACAGTTCATGTTTTGCAATATTATCTTGAGTGCTATGCATTTCTAAAAGTGCTGTCAATCAAAGAGTTGTGCCATTTGAGAATGACTGTATATTTCTACAAAAATTGCACTTTAGGGTGATAGTTGACTGCTTTTAGCCTTTGGTGAACTCACACATGATGAAACTTTCCTTCTTATTTTGTGAAACATCGTTCTTCTCTCCCTTATTACATTAACCGCCTTCGGGAGAAAATGAGTCACACTACATTTACGGATAACATAGCCAGGTTTCACATCTAATTAATTAATTGACAGTACCAGATAATAACAATATACAAAAAGGTACGGAACATTTGGGGTTAGCTAACAGATCAGCCAAGTTTGTTTTAATTGCTTTTCAAGCAATGTGAACACAATTAAAGCATAGATCACTTGAGGGCAAAAACCATGTAACAAACTCAGGTATCGGTTACACGTGACCCCACACCGCCTTTGATCTACTGGGTTGTCTATGTTTCATTCTCAAGAGGAAACGTCATGGAATGGATGATTTCTGACCTCAGCCTAATACGATAGCTGTTGTTACTTCTCATGTACAATTTATGTATTAAACAAGTGTTTTGTTGATGTTACCCTAGCTATGTAAAACATTATAGTGTTCAATGTTGGTCGATATCTGATGTTTGGTGACTTTAGATGGCATTATCATGACACTAATTAAGAACCTCGATTCCTGGAATTTTTACAAAATTTCATGTGAAGTATACCTACAGGTGAATTGCATTTGAAATTCGCAGTGTTCAGGGTTGTGTGCATTTCTGAATAAACAATAGTGACCAGTGAAAAGGTGTATTTAAGTTGATACATCAGGAGAAAAAGCTTGCGAGATTTGAGGCACGAGCTAAAAGATGTTAATGCCCACAAATGGCTAGAAATAAACTATTTCTTTTTAAATGAATGATTCCAAAAAGTATTTCAAATAAAATGGTAGAGAATTTTTTTTTACTCACGTGCTGGAAATAAAACTCTATATGTAAAACAGATGCCAATAACATACGCCAAAACACGGCAAATAATTTGATTCAGAATTAAACGCAATAGAAATGAACCAACTATTATGTTTTTCTAAAGCCCTCCCGACCCTCTGGCAAAGGACCGTTCGGCGAAACCAAAACTTTCACTGCTTCCCGAAGAAGCTATTACATCCACTGGAGGACAACACGTGACCAACCTCACGGTCCTCAGACCATTTAATTTCATTGGTTTGTCATGTATGGCCCAATTCTAGACTGGACGAAAAGAACAGAAGGTGTACGGTGTTAACACAAATAAACCGGACGAAGCACTAGATCGTGGATTCTGTTGTTTGACAACCAAAGACCCACAATTTATTGTTCTGATTTTCAAAGTCAACACAAAACAAATATTTGGACACAGGCACGTTCAGCATTTACCCTCACATGATACCTTATCGGTACATCTGTACATGACAACAGTCCCAGTAAGGACGTCATCGGAATTCATCTTTCAGCGGGTTATAGCATGCGTCACGTGAATACCAGGAGTGAGGGCGGGCTCTCGGGAGCTACGTGAAAGACCTCATCGAAGAAGTCACAGAAATTTGGTTACCTACTGTAGTTAGGAACTACGCGTGAGCGAGGAAAGGCGTGCGAGGCTCGGGCCTCTTGTAAGAGGCCGTGTTTCGCTCCGGCAGTGCTTACCTGCTGTATATACACCCACAGACGACATTAATTTCCATAAATTTTTCTCTCATTGAACAAAGTGCAGGTAGACAAAAGAACTTAATGGTGGTAGGAAACAGAGAAAAGCGTACCGTTAGACCCACTCTTCGATACAACAGCAGCACCATGTGGCAACCCAACTCGTCCTAGCTTGCGGTTATATGGATTTTCAACGTATGTTTTGGTGCTTTTAAAACTGGCAGAACTGTTACATCCACTCTCAAATGAATCACTTGATGCCGGAATACACTCGACAGGCAGCCCAACTCCGCCATGACGTCTGGTTTGGGTGCCATCCACATTTGTTCTTTGTGATGGAGAGCCTATAAATTCAAGCAAAGAAAACATTTAAACTGGTTCGCCCTATTAATGGGTATTCCGTTCTTCAGTGTTTTCAACATGAACTTTATTAACACATTACAATTCGTTTCACGTTCAGTAGTATTTGAGGGCCTTATTCTCTCACCCCAGGCAGTTACAATTCTCCTAACCTAACGTATTTACTTAAGTCCCTCCCGAAACTGTCTAAAACTGATCCTCGTCCAGACACAATCTCAGTTTGTTTTTTGAGGGTTAGTATACAAGACCCCAAAGTGTAATCAAAACATTCTCAGTACAGTTCATGTTTTGTAATATCATCTTCAGTGCTATGCATTTCTAAAAGTGCTATCAATCAAAGAGTTGTGCCATTTGAAAATGACTGTATATTTCTACAAAAATTGTCATTTAGGGTGAGAGTTGACTGCCTTTAGCTTTTGGTGAACTCACACATGATGAAACTTTCCTTCTTATTTTTTGAAACATCGTTCTTCTCTGCCTTATAACATTAACCGTCTTCGGGAGAAAATGAGTAACACTACATTTACACTTAACAAAATCAGGTTTCACATCTAATTAATTAATTGTCAGTACCAGATAATAACAATATACAAAAAAGTAAGGAACTTTTGGGGTTACCTTACAGATCAGCCAAGTTTGTTTTAATTGCTTTTCAAGCAATGTGAACACAATTAAAGCATAGATCACTTGAGGGCACAAACCATGTAACAAAACTCAGGTATCGGTTATACGTGACCCCACACCGCCTTTGATCTACTGGGTTGTCTATGTTTCATTCTCAAGAGGAAACGTCATGGAATGGATGATTTCTGACCTCAGCCTAATACGATAGCTGTTGTTACTTCTCATGTACAATTTATGTATTAAACAAGTGTTTTGTTGATGTTACCCTAGCTATGTAATACATTATAGTGTTCAATGTTGGTCGGTATCTGATGTTTGGTGACTTTAGATGGCATTATCATGACACTAATTAAGAACCTCGATTCCTGGAATTTTTACAAAATTTTATGCGAAGTATACCTACAGGTGAATTGCATTTGAAATTCGCAGTGTTCAGGGTTGTATGCATTTCTGAATAAACAATAGTGACCAATGAAAAGGTGTATTTAGGTTGACACATCAGGAGAAAAAGCTTGCGAGATTTGAGGCACGAGCTAAAAGATGTTAATGCCCACAAATGGCTAGAAATAAACTATTTCTTTTTAAATGAATGATTGCAAAAAGTATTTCAAATAAAATGGTAGAGAACTTTTTTTTACTCACGTGCTGGAAATAAAACTCTATATGTAAAACAGATGCCAATAACATACGCCAAAACACGGCAAATAATTTGATTCAGAATTAAACGCAATAGAAATGAACCAACTATTATGTTTTTCTAAAGCCCTCCCGACCCTCTGGCAAAGGACCGTTCGGCGAAACCAAAACTTTCACTGCTTCCCGAAGAAGCTATTACATCCACTGGAGGACAACACGTGACCAACCTCACGGTCCTCAGACCATTTAATTTCATTGGTTTGTCATGTATGGCCCAATTCTAGACTGGATGAAAAGAACAGAAGGTGTACGGTGTTAACACAAATAAACAGGACGAAGCACTAGATCGTGGATTCTGTTTTTTGACAACCAAAGACCCACAATTTATTGTTCTGATTTTCAAAGTCAACACAAAACAAATATTTGGACACAGGCACGTTCAGCATTTACCCT
This sequence comes from Holothuria scabra, assembly GCA_037179385.1. NCBI lineage: Eukaryota > Metazoa > Echinodermata > Holothuroidea > Aspidochirotida > Holothuriidae > Holothuria > Holothuria scabra. The sequence goes on along the minus strand of CM074196.1, from coordinate 1,001,796 downwards.
CACATGATACCTTATCGGTACATCTGTACATGACAACAGTCCCAGTAAGGACGTCACCGGAATTCATCTTTCAGCGGGTTATAGCATGCGTCACGTGAATACCGGGAGTGAGGGCGGGCTCTCGGGAGCTACGTGAAAGACCTCATCGAAGAAGTCACAGAAATTTGGTTACCTACTGTAGTTAGGAACTACGCGTGAGCGAGGAAAGGCGTGCGAGGCCCGGGCCTCTTGTAAAAGGCCGTGTTTCGCTCCGGCAGTGCTTACCTGCTGTATATACACCCACAGACGACATTAATTTCCATAAATTTTTCTCTCATTGAACAAAGTGCAGGTAGACAAAAGAACTTAATGGTGGTAGGAAACAGAGAAAAGCGTACCGTTAGACCCACTCTTCGATACAACAGCAGCACCATGTGGCAACCCAACTCGTCCTAGCTTGCGGTTATATGGATTGTCAACGTATGGTTTGGTACTTTTAAAACTGGCAGAACTGTTACTTCCACTCTCAAATGAATCACTTGATGCCGGAATACACTCGACAGGCAGCCCAACTCCGCCATGACGTCTGGTTTGGGTACCATCCACAATTGTTCTTTGTGATGGAGAGCCTATAAATTCAAGCAAAGAAAACATTTAAACTGGTTCGCCCTATTAATGGGTATTCCGTTCTTCATTGTTTTCAACATGAACTTTATTAACACATTGCAATTCGTTTGACGTTCTGTAGTATTTGAGGTATACTTATCCTCTCACCCCAGGCAGTTACAATTCTCCTAACCTAACGTATTTACTTAAGTCCCTCCCGAAACTGTCTAAAACTGATCCTCGTCCAGACACAATCTCAGTTTGTTTTTTGAGGGTTAGTATACAAGACCCCAAAGTGTAATCAAAACATTCTCAGTACAGTTCATGTTTTGTAATATCATCTTCAGTGCTATGCATTTTTAAACGTGCTGTCAATCAAAGAGTTGTGCCATTTGAGAATGACTGTAGATTACTACCAAAATTGTACTTTAGGGTGAGAGTTGACTGTCTTTAGCTTTTAGTGAACTCACACATGATGAAACTTTCCTTCTTATTTTTTAAAACATAGTTCTTCTCTGCCTTACTTCATAAACCGCCTTTGGGAGAAAATGAGTCACACTACATTTACACATAACATAGCCCGGTGTCACATCTAATTAATTAATTGACAGTACCAGATAATACCAGTATACAAAAAGGTACGGAACATTTGGGGTTAGCTAACAGATCAGCCAAGTTTGTTTTAATTACTTTTCAAGCAATGTGAACACAATTAAACCATATATCACTTGAGGGCACAAACCATGTATCAAACTCAGGTATCGGTTACACGTGACCCCACACCGCCTTTGATCTACTGGGTCGTCTATATTTCATTCTCAAGAAGAAACGTCATGGAATGGATGATTTCTGACCTCAGCCTAATACGATAGCTGTTGTTACTCCTCATGTACAATTTATGTATTAAACAAGTGTTTTGTTGATGTTACCCTAGCTATGTAATACATTATAGTGTTCAGTGTTGGTCGGTATCTGATGTTTGGTGACTTTAGATGACATTATCATATAGGAAACATAGAAAAGCGTACCGTTATACCCACTCTTCGATACAACAGCAGCACCATGTGGCAACCCAACTCGTCCTAGCTTACGGTTATATGGATTGTCAACGTATGTCTTAGTACTTTTAGAACTGGCAGAACTGCCACATCCACTCTCAAATGAATCACTTAATGCCGGAATACACTCGACAGACAGCCAATCTACTCTATGATGCATGTTTTGGGCACTATCCACATTTGTTTTTTGTGATGAAATGCCTATAATTCAAGGAAAGAAAACATTTTAATCGTTTCGTGTTATCAATGAATATTCCGTCCACATAACAATTCGTTTGAAGGTTCGTAGTATTTGAAGACCTTATCCTTTCACCTCAATCAGTTCCAATTCTCCTAACCTACTTACCTAAGTCCTTCCCACAACTCTCTTCATCTTATCCTCATCCAGACACGGTCTCAATTTAATGTTTCAGGGTTAGTATACATGACCCCAATATGTAATCAAGGGACTCGCAGAACAGTGTTGGTTGTGTAATATGAGCTACAGTACTCTACCTTTTTTTATTTGCTGTCAATCAAAGAGTTGTGCCATTTGAGAATTACTTTAGACTACTACAAAAATTGAACTTTAGGGTGAAACATGGCTGCCTTTAGCTTCTGGTGAACTCAGATAAACTCTGACCCCAGCCTTATACGATAGCTGTTGAAACTCCTCATGTACAACATGTGTTCTAAAACCAAGGAGGTGTTATTAGATGGAGATCCATCGAAATCTTTAATTTATGCCAATCCAATTAGCTTGGTCTCAAAGTGGAACCTAATGCCTTTAACTGGGGATTATTGAACTAAAGGGCATGGAATTCCTTTGTTTAATACCTGGGAAACCTCAGTCATACCTACGGTGAATCCAACAAAAGGGATTATTTGGAAACTATGCTGTTATGTGTAAGTAAGCGACTGGCAATATTAAGACAAGGGACAAATTTCCCGACCTGCTGTTCGACATCTAGCAGACGAATTACCAGACTAGAACTTAGTTCTTTCACCTGCTAACACCTGCTAAGCCTGTTGAGTCATAAAGAACAACACACAAAAGGGATTAGTGTCGGCAACTAGTCAGTCTCAAAGAAAAAGGTTCTCGATGGATCTACTTCTAATAACACCTCCCTGCTAAAACAGTGTTTGGTTGCATGTTTTCTAGCTAAATTAGAGAGTTCAATCTTTGTCGATATCTGATGTTTGGTGACGTTTAGAAGACATTATTATGACATAATAAAGCACTTCCTGGATTTTGCACACAACTTTTTTTGTATGCTATACCTCCAGCTGTATTGCATGTTCATATCACAGTGTTTAGGGTATTATTCGTTTCTGAATAAACAATAGAAAACAATGGAAAAATGTATTCATGTGTATTTATATTGACAAATCAGGGCAAAAGCTGGCGAGACTTAAGGCACGAACTTATATTTGTAAATGCCCGCCGATGTCTTGAAATAGAATATTTATTTTTGAAATGGAATGTTTGCAAGAAGTATTTTAATAATGTGGTAGAAAATTGTTTTCACTCACGTGATAGAAATTTAACTTTCTGTGTAATACTGATGCGAATAACATCCGCCAGGACACGGCAAATAACTTGATTCAGAATTAAATGCAATAGAATTGAACTAACTATAATTAGATGAGAATGAAATATTTTCACTGGTTCGTGTTATAAGTATGAAATCCGTTTAATAGGTTTTGTTTACCAATATAAACATAATCAGAAGTTTTTCTGTTTTAACGATATTAACAAACATATCACATGACGTCTTGTTTGACGGTTCAGAGTATTTAAAGTCCTAATCCTCTCACCCAAAACAGTTCCAATTCCCCTAACCGACCTGTAGTACTTAAGACCAACAAGTGTCGAAAACTCATCCTCATCCAGACACAACATTGGTTTATTGTTTCAGGGTTAGTACACATGACCCCAAAGTGTAATCAAAACAATTTCATTGGGTACATGTTGTGTAATATGAGCCAAGTACTCCGTCTTTTTTAACTTGCTGTCAATCAAAGAGTTGTGCCAATCGAGAATTACTGCAGACTTCTACTTATATTGTAGTTTCACTCCAAGAGGAGTGAAAATTTACCCTTTACGGAGTGATCACGTTGCTCTTTCGGAATGAATTAAATTCTTCGTAGGAAGAATACATTCTAAAAGAGTGAATTTTCACTCTTCACTATATGAGAACGTAATATCTTTTACATTTAGAGAGTGTTAGCATTATATAATATATATAATATCGTAGATGGTTTTGGCAATGCACTGAATAGTCAACACTCAGTGCTCAATTGACGTTCAAGTCAAGTTGCCCAATAACCATAGGCTTATAGGAGCATTTCAGTTGAGATGGGTGACGGGAGAAGATTCCCTCCTAAGCGGAGCGCCACCACTAGTTGGCGCAAAGCGTACAAAAATCAGTTTGAAAATCTTCATTACTCAGCCAAAAATGGCATTTGCAGGGCTCTTTAGTATACAGATTATAAGCAGTAGTTAGTTTGGGCTTAAATTAGACAGTAACTTAGCACCAAAAAATTGAGTGTTGTTTTTCTATTTTGAAAAGGGGGTATTTGCCCGAGATGATGTTTCCTCGCAAGATTTTTTCCCCGGAATTTAATTGCCACGAAACATTGACGTTTTGTCTGCAGGGAATAATATTCATTTTTCGTCGGGAAAGGGGGTTCACTTCCACAAAGCCCGTTGTGGAACTCTTGTGATTGACCATCGCCTATGCCATTGAATGCAAACAGCATTGTGTAATTGCGATTGACTGACCCTATTTGTGAACCTACATGGGTGCATTTTAGGTGTCGTACTGAGGTATTGTACAATCTTACGAGTTTGCTTTTCTGGATATTTTTAATTCATGCAAGTTGCCAACTAAAAATTTAAAAGGAAACTGAATTTTATCATTCCCTCGACTAAGGTTGGCAAATCGTATCCCCATGATTACACCAATTATGGGCTTATGGGATCCCTTCTGATTGAAAGGGGTTGCAAGACCGAATCTGCCCGAAAATATTTTGCCCAAGTTTCCGCATATAATATATAAAGCCAGTGTTATACACCGTGGAAAAGCATAGCTTTCTCCTTGAAGAATATACGTACAGGCTATTTTTACATTAAACTATGTTGCTCATAAGTTTATCGAGTAACCAATATGTAAATTATAAATTCATGAAGTCAAACAAAATTATATATGCCAACTTGAATGAATTCCACTCAATTCCACGATGAATGCTAAACTTTTTTTTTTCTGCGCATGACTTTTAATAGCACACGGACCAACAAAATCCCCCAAATTAATAAATATAGAAATAAAATTAGACAAAGAAAGCCAAATTCGATTTTGGTAAAAAATGCTAATGTGACATCCCTCGTACTCATTAGTCTCTGATGTATGCATGATCATGCAGTTTGAAGCAAGCATATGTATATACCATGGAGCTATGGAAATATTTGCACCTCTTTGGAGAGACAGGAAGCTGAACCAAATAATTTGGCGTCCGTTTAAATACTATACCACAGGGAGTCAATTTACTAGAAACCTTCGCACTTCACTGTTTAACTGCTCCTACAATATTTCTCAATCAGCAAAGAAGACAATTACAGATGTTACAACTACGTTTGCCTCCAAGCTCTGGTCATTCAATTCTGGTATCAAAACTTTCATATTCAATTTCCTCATCTGAGGAATTATCTCCTTCCATCACAGGTACCACACCTTTAGATAAATTAGATAAAAACTTCAAGACCGTGTCTATTTTAATTGCGTTTGTTCATAAGTTAACATATTAAACCACTCACAGTGATTACAGGGAAGGAAAAAGGTATATACACCAGATATCCAGAGAGTCAAAAATGATGATTTTTTAATTTCATTTGAAGTGGAACATAATATATTTTCCAATGTATTGCATTTTTCTTTACTTTTCTAAGGAGTGTAAGTGGCAATTCTAAGATTCAAGGCTTAATTTGGGTAAACTTCATAAGGTGCATGGTAGGTAAAAATACGCACGTTTATGCATATATGTAATCAGGGAGTTGTCTGGTTCATTACCCCTGATAGGTTCTGATTTGGTTGGCAGGACCTGTGCATTTGTACCAGAAAGCCAAAAGGCTTAGTGATTCCTTTCCCGAAGGGAAATTTTTCCCGGAGAATTTTATTTTTTGACCTCTTGTGACCTCAAAAGATGATCTTGTGAATTCTTGGGATATTCTACCTTGCGATGGCTAGAAACCCAGATGACTTCTGACCTTCCCCCAAAACATTTGGGGTTGTTTTCTTACCCATACTGCAACCAATTGCAACTACCAAACATGAAATTTTTCCTGCTTCCCTACTTATCTTGGTAAAAAGGTTTTTACCCCTGGTGATCTCAAATAACAAGTGGCCGATCTCCAGCAAACACAGGTTGTTGCTAAGTAGCTGAGCACAAGAGATGTAGACCGCCCTGTGAGGGCGATCTACTGACTGCGATTTGCTTGTCAGGGTTTATTCGAGAGTAGATTGGATTACAAGTGTAATATAAGGTATATGTCGGGGCTCAAAGATCCCCAAACCAGGAAGTTTGGGGGATTCTTCCTGTCAGTGTGTTTGAAAAGGTTTTCACAATTGTACTTTTGATGAAACAAGTGACCTTTGACCTTTTTGAAAAACAATAGGCATCTTCCTCCCAACATGACAAATCTGCATAGCTAATATGAAAAGTGTCCAAAATTGGACCTTGACGTTTTGTGTTTCAAAGGTATATACGAAGTTTTCGCTTACTTAGCTCCTGGGACTTCAAATGACCTTTGACCTTCATCAAAGCAATAGGCCCCTTGCTGGCAAACATTGCAAATCTATTGGAAAAACTGATTTAAATTTAAAAAGATAATGGGCATTATCTCTTTGATTTTTCCATAGATTTCGTTATTTTCCTTTAACATACAAGTACAGGCTAAAGTTGACAGCAGTATCACATTGAACTTTCACCTGGACAGTAGTAACATTTCATGTAAACCATGCATATCATGAGCTACCAAATATTATGACCCATCAAAGTCTTGTAAACACAAGTGGTGATTACATTTGAAGCACATATTACAGAAATAAGGAAAAACTTGTTTTTGTTTTAAATTGTAATCTAACTGCAGCGAAGAGCTGCCACCCTCTGTGCTGGACAAGGGAGCTGGGAAAAAGCGCCCGGCCGGACATATGCCCTTGACAGAGTGGCTCTACTATACAGGAATTAGAGACATGGGGATTAGGAATGCGTATGACTATACATAAATTTATAACACAAGGGAAAGAATTAAGCATTTAAAACTGCGTGTGGCAGCTCAGAGTCTACTTAGATTAAATTTCAGCATTTTTCCGCAAAACTACAGATGAATGAATATGTTACATTATGAATTGTATTAAGCAGAGAGGGTTGAATATTTGCAGCTGTGTGTGGCAGGAATCAAAGCCTTTAATTCAGTTTGATGTTTTGCCTATGGAGCTGCAGCCAATTGCTCACGAGGGTGCAATAATCGGCAAATACAAATTCTTTATCACACTTAAATAGGAATATGCCCTGTAGCAAGGATGGTATGCGTCCACTTCTGGTTTGTGATATTGCACATAAGAGGCATGAGCGCAAAAGCAATCAGATCACAGATACCGGCAGTATTTACACGTGGTTATTGCTTCCTTTTCACACGTAGAAGGTTAGATTAGGTTAGATGGAGCATAGAAAGCATTTTCAGGCACTAACGTGGATCGCTCACTTGCCTTTTGTATGTGAGTAAGCTTCATTTTCACGTACGAAAATGATGGGTGATATGCATTTTGTGTGCGAATCCGTATGCGCATTAAAGGCAATTAGCTCATTAAATGACATGAACTAACAACTTTCTGAATTTTGCACAAAATCGTATATAGACTACCCACAGCATGTTGATATTGCAGTGACAAGGGTGTTTTGCATTAGACAATAGTGAGGAATTGGAAAATAGAAAAATGTCGACATATGGGGGGATCTTGATAGATTTGAGGCACAAAAAATGGATGTAAATACCTATCAATGCCATAAAATAAGCTATTTTTGCAATGGAATGACTACAGAAAGTATTTGTGGCAATATATTATACTTTTTCACTCACATGAGAGAAATGTAACTCCTTATGTGATACAGATGGCAATGAGATCCGCCAAAACACGGCAAATACTTCTTTTCAAAAAAAAAAAAGTGTAAAAGAAATGAACCAACTGTTATGTTCGTGTGTACAGTGTCAATACAAACGAACCGGACGAGCCGCTGGATCGTGGACTTCCTTTTTTGTCAACCAAGGGCCCACGACTTTATTGCTTTGCTCTTAAAAGTCAGCGGATAATAAATACACGGGGCATGCACACTCAGGCACCGCTCACAAAGGACCTAAATCAGCATATCTCTCCCTCCTTGAACAATCGACCAAAGACTCTAAAAATGGAACCTACTGCCGTTGTGCCTGATGCTCCAGATAAGGAATGGAGTAGGGAAAACAAGACACGACAGGAAAAAAGACCGTGGCTGGCTCGACTTGAACCAATAGGTTGGGAATTAGGCCGTAAAACTCCAACTTACTCTCTTTGAACAAAGTTCATTGAGGCGAAGAAATTAAATGTTTGAAAGAGAGATATAAGAACCGTTAAAGTAAACCCAGTACTTTTTGTTACAACAGCAGCACCATGAGACAACCCAACTTGCCCTGGCAAACACTTGTGTGGATTGTCAGCGTATGTTTTAGTACTGTCAAAAACCGGCAGAACTGCCACAGCGTGACTCTCAGATGAATCACGTGGACTAATTGTATATTCGAGTGTGTTGTGTTAATACAAACGCACCGAACAAATCTCTAGATCATGGACTCCATAAGAGCCCACAATTTATTTATTGCTCTGGTCGCCAAAGTCAACACAACACAAATACTAGTACGCGCAAGGGGCATTAATCATTTTAGGTTTCTCTCTTTCAACAAAGTTGATTGAGGCAAAGGAGTTAAACGTTTTTATAGAGAAATACGAACCGTTAGATCCACTTTTCTTCGATACAACAGCAGTACCATGTGGCAACCCAACTCGTCCTAGCCTGCGGTTGTATCGATTGTCAACGTATGTCTTTAAATTGCCACTGCATGATACGGGCATACTCCCACGGGGCATCCAAACTATTCCGAGACGTCTGTTGTAAGCATTATCGACATACGTCCCAGGCATTTTGGATTCTGAATGTAATTTGTGTTTAAAGATGTAGGATTTATGACAAAAATGAAAATGTCGGGACGAATTATTGCCCCAGGTTAAATGAAATCAATAATTTGGAACACAACAGAAAAAAAAATATAGCGAGCACTCCTTATCTTGTAGAAATCCTTACATGATATCTTCTCCTTCTCTCCCACTTTTTTCATTACCCAATGATTCACACTGCTTGGCTTCAAACAACCCCCTCCTCCTGATCGGACACCCGTGACGTTTTTGAAGGAAATTGCTGCTCTGCAATTATATGAACATATCACCAAATTCTTGGGGAGTTCTGAAACTTTTACTATTTCTTATTTTATACTTTAACGAATTGGCACTTTTGCGTCAGAAAACTTCGATATTGCATAAAACAAAGCATTGTTGTGACAACATAACAACACTAACGCAACCTCTACAATGGTAAATCGACTTATTGGCAAAATGAAATTGATGAAGAACTAAGCTCTTATGCTTATTTGGGATGGTTAAGGCGATTCTATCAAACCAAAACTGCTCTATCTGTTTTCTTCGTACCCCATTGTTTGTTCCAGTGTTGTTATTATGTTTGGCCAGAGTGTGAGCTCCGTCTCCAGAATACAAACATACACACACGCACACGCACACACACATATATAAATATATATAAAAGAATTATATATATTATATATTATAATTATATATATATACATACATATATATATATATATATATATGTATGTATATAAACCAAATGGAAAAGCACCACACCAGTAAAAACATAAAACAAATAGTAAAAACTGGTAAAACAAGAGCATATATTCAGCTTTCAGGACCACCGGCCCCTTCCTCAGAAACGTGTTTAGACAACTAAAAGGCAAAACGAAAAACAGACACTATAAAACGGATGAAAGGCAAAAAGCACTTACTAGAAATTTAAAAACAGACCCAACCCAACACAAAAGATAAAATGTAAAAACTAGGACCCTAACAAAGGAGATAAAAGCTAAGTAGAAGCAGGAGACATAAAAGGGGATAAAAAGGCGGCTACAGTCTACGAGCACGTCGTTTTTTGGCTTGACAGTTAAAACCGTCATTTATGTTGAGACCCTTTGGGTAGACACAATCCAAATTCCAAATCCA